>SJYX01010068.1:84198-97721 GCA_006410675.1 Oreotragus oreotragus | reverse complement strand
GTGCTGTGATTCATAGGGTCACAAAGAGTCGGACCCGACTGAGTGACTGAACTGAACTGATGGTCTGGCAACTATCACCGTGTATACTTAGGGAATATTTTAAAGTAAGAAATTCCAACTTACAAAATTATATTCAAAGGTAGTGGAATTGGTATAAATACTACATATGACAATACAATTGACATAGTGTTATATTTGTAAATCTTATTTTTAAAATTTATTTATTTCATTGGAATATAACTTCTTTACAATATTGTGTTAGTTTCTCTCGTACAAGAACGTAAAGCAGTTATATATATATATATACATATATCTCTTCCCTGTTGGGCCTCCCTCCCATCCTCTGTCCCCATCCACCTTCCCTATCCAGTCTTCTAGGTCATCACAGAGCACTGAGCTGAGCTCCCTGTGCACTTAATACTTTCAATTTTCCAGCCTTCTTATATTATTCAGAGCTATAAGTATTTTTTCCAGGACTAAAATATTTGCCAGGGTAGGGGGCAGGTAATCTCTAAAATGCTCATAGATTCCAAGATTTGTGCATATGCTACCCAGTGGATTAAATGCTTTATCCTAAAACTATTCTGGATGAGGAAAAACACAACCTCAGAATGTGGAGTCCAGAGACAGTTTTGAGAAGAATTAAAAGTCAGATAATGTGGAAAGATCAAAGAAGAGAATCTTTGTGTAAGACAGCAGGACAAAAGCAAGAGCCTTGAGATTAAGCCTGCGGAATAGGACTGAGTGGGAGAAGCATGGAGAGAGATGCCTTTACAGTTTGATGGCTGCGGACACTGGCCTCTGGGGAGATGGGAGCTGCTGAAAAGCTGGCTTTTAAGTTTAGCACATTTTTGTGGTTGACCCAGGGCAAAAATGTGCCTTCAACTTTCCAGCCCCAGATGACTGGCCCCTCCCAGATCCAGAACTGAACTGACACCATTCTCACCCTCTCTGTTTTTCCAAAAGATCTGCAGCTCCCTTTCTGGGCTCCTTTCAAGACCCACTCCCTTCCCTGAATGGTCCCTAGGGTTCCTCCCTTGGGCATTTGGCTATCCTGTACTTTCAGTGAAGGGTCACTGATTCTTATCCCTGAAAATCCTATCTCCTCTTCTTGACTTAACTTGTCTTGATTCCTCTAGATTTAACTTGTCTAATGGAAACTGTCTGGTCAGTTGTTGAGGCAATTTCCTTCAGGGGTAAAGCTGCACTTCTGCTCTCAAGATTCAGCGATTTCCATACCCTACTCTCACTGTATCATTCTGCAACATAAATTCTATACTCATAGAGTCGTGTGACCTCAATGATGACTGGATTTCTCTGGGACTGTGATGGAGCAGCTCAGCCCTCTGATATATTTTATTTCCCACTGAATTCATGTTTCCAGTCTGAAGAAGGTATCACTAGGTTTCCACTTGATTTCGTAAGCAAAAATAATTAGTATACAATTAGTAAAATTGTTTCCATGGTTTCTTCTTAACGATAAATCAGGTGATTCTTCCCCTAATTCCAGTAAGAAAACTTCTGGAATCTAGCCACTGCTTCATATATTTATAAAAATGTTTTTTCACCTTCAGCTCATTGGTTGATGAGGACCGAGATTATGAGTTTGACTCCCAGGTCTAATCTCATCTCTCCTTCATTATGAAATATAAGGGCAGCCTCAACTGTCCTGGGTTTCAGAACAGGAAGATCATCCTCTGAGTCTGGAAGTGATAGTGCAATTTGAGACTTCATGAGAAAATGTCACAACCCTACCAGCCACTAGCCAAGTGAGGCCACTGAGCACTTGAAATGAGTCCAGTATAACAGAGGAACTACTTCCTGAACTTTGTTTTAATTTTAATTAATTTAAGTTTAAAATTGACATTCACAATTCACTTATTGGAAAACTTTTGTGTATGACTTGTTGTATGGAATAACTCAGTATATGAACCTATTTTTAGCTATAAAGTGTATGAAATCAAAACACATCAAATATTTCCCCACCCCAAACTGAGTGTCCAAACTGAGCTGGGTTGAAAGAGTAAAATAGCAGACTTCAAAGACTATGAAAAAAATGTAAAATCTATATAATTTTACATTGATTTCACGCATGTATTTTATTGGTTAAATAAATATATCATTACTATATTTTGTTATATAGATTAATGTATTGGTAAAATATATTAATATGTTAAATTAATATATGTAAATATACATTTGCTAGATGTTTATATATGTGTATAAAATATATAATTACATAAATATTTACATGTAAAATGAATATATTTTAGAACGGTTAAAATGTCATTAAATTGGAGAAGGCAATGGCACCCCACTCCAGTACTCTTGCCTGGAAAATCCCATGGACAGAGGAGCCTGGTGGGCTGCAGTCCATGAGGTCGCTAAGAGTCGGACACAACTGAGTGACTTCACTTTCACTTTTCACTTTCCGGCATTGGAGAAGGAAATGGCAACCCACTCCAGTGTTCTTGCCTGGAGTATCCCAGGGACGGGGGAGCCTGGTGGGCTGCCATCTATGGGGGTCACACAGAGTCTGACATGACTGAAGCAACTTAGCAGCAGCAGCAACAATTTATTTTACTTTTTTTTTTTTTTACTTTTTAAATGTGATTCTAGAAAATTTTAAATTACATACATGACATATTTCTATTGAACAGTGCTTCTCTACTACATATTTATGTAAATCCTTAGATCAAAGGTCCCCAACCATTTGGCATCCAGGTCCAGTTTCACAGAAGACAACTTTTCCATGGACCAGGGTTGCGGGTTCGGGGGGTGGGGTGGCTTCCAGATGATTCAAGCACTTTACATTCATTGTGCACTTTATTTCTATTATTATTACATAAGCCCCATCTCAGATCATAAGGCATTAGATTCCAGAGGCTGGGGACCCCTGCTCTGGATTGATGAATAAACATAATTTTTAATGATCAAATATTACGTAAACTTTTTAATAACATTTTTTCCACTTCTCAATGTCAAGAATATTTTGTCATATGAATAGATGTTCATCTTCAATTTCATTGGGACTAAAATAAATGAGATCCTTGTTTGCTGGGTGAGCTTATTGCTCAGCAAATTATATGAACTGAATCTCCATTCCTTAATTAGACTTCTTTCTTAAACTATTGATGACAGAGAGCTAGCAGGTGGGGGAGCTCTGAACATTCAATGAGACATGTTTTTTAGGAACCAGAGTAGAGGCTTGGATGAAAGGAGTGTTTGTGAGCTAAGCCTTTCATATTATACTTGCCTTGATCCCAGTAAGAATAACACCATATTCTCTGTCCATTATAGCTATGGGATATTCTCTTACAACCTTAAAACCAAGCAATAGTACTATTTTTAGGAGATGACTCTGTAGAGCTGACAAATCATGATGTAGCCACAGACTGCCTCTAAGCAACCAATACAAAACAGATTGATGGGACTGCTGTGTTTAAAGTCTTATAAGAGAAAGGGGAGTAATAAAGTCTCAAAATAGACTTTATTATAACAAACTTTGCCCCTAAATGTCGACTTTTGAAGTTCAATTCAAATATAGCAAATATGGACTTCTCATAAAAAATAATTATCCTGTACATATGCCAGTAGGGTTAGTGGCATAGAAAGGCTTAGTTACTTCACAAATTTTCAGATCCTGAAACAATAATAAATGGCACCCATATGTCTTGTATAGTAAAAATTGTCCAGAGTTGATATTCACTATTAATGCTACTCCTCAGAGAGGTAGCATGCTAGGTGGAAAAATCATGAATGTCTAGTGTCTCAAAGATATTTAAATCCTGGATCCACATTTATGGTTGCACAGCCTTAGAATGTAATTTAAACTTCCTATCCAACCAGTCCATCCTAGAGGAGATCAGTCCTTGTGTGTTCTTTGGAAGGAATGATGCTAAAGCGGAAACACCAGTACTTTGGCCACCTCATGCAAAGAGTTGACTCATTGGAAAAGCCTCTGATGCTGGGAGGGATTGGNCTTAGAATGTAATTTAAACTTCCTATCCAACCAGTCCATCCTAGAGGAGATCAGTCCTTGTGTGTTCTTTGGAAGGAATGATGCTAAAGCGGAAACACCAGTACTTTGGCCACCTCATGCAAAGAGTTGACTCATTGGAAAAGCCTCTGATGCTGGGAGGGATTGGGGACAGGAGGAAAAGGGGACAACAGAGGATGAGATGGCTGAATGGCATCACCGACTCAATGGACATGAGTTTGAGTGAGCTCCGGGAGTTGGTGACGGACAGGGAGGCCTGATGTGCTGCGATTCATGGGGTAACAAAGAATCATGAGCAACTGAACTGAAATGAAACTTCAGATTTCCCATCTGTAAAAAGAAACAATAGTCAATGCCTTCTTCTTTAATGTGAATACTGAATTTAGTATTCCATTCAGTGAATTCTCTCGATCATTTGTTATGTAGTAGGCACATAGTAGTTGACATATGGGCTTCCCCCGTGGCTCAGTGGTAAAGAAACCACCTACAATGTAGGAGATACAGGAGATGCACGTTCCATCCCAGGGTTGAAAAGATCCCCCGGAGGAAGAAATGGCAACCCACTCCAGTACTCTTTGCTAGGAAATCCCAGGGACAGGGGAGCCTGGTGGGCTACAGTCCATGAGGCTGCAGAGTTGGACATGACCGAGCACACATGCAACAAAAGCTGATACATGGTAAGCAATCAATAAATATTCCTTTTTTTCCACCTCATGTTACTTAAACATCTCATGTCATACATTAGAGAATATACAGATAAAAGAGAAGAGAGAAGAAGAAAATAGAAATCAAGCATGATACCCTCCCACAACAAACTTTTAGGGCTATATAGTTTGGGTTTTTCTTTTTTTCTCATTTCATTTGTCTGCAATAATTTAAGAAGCCATTTCAGTGGGAGTTCACTGCAGCATAGTAGTTTTATCTTTCCTTTAATTATACCAATATTTAAATATTTAAATATTATGACCAGTTTGTGGTCATCTGAACACATGTCTGGAAATTGACGATGTCCCTCCTGCATATGTAATGTTCATCTACAAAGATGCCATATGAGAAATTGAATCTCTACGTTTAAGAATTAAACAACAAAACAAGACCAAAGTATGCACCTATTTTGAAGATACACGTATATTAAAAGGCACCTACATTCCTAATTAAACATATAAATAGTTTTAAGAATTCAGGTTTAGTTGACTGACATACTGTTTTGTGTTGTAGACAGTGACCTATTTGTTAATTTTTATTTACAGTTGGGTATTTTCTTTCTGTGACTTGGAGATTAAGCTTAGTTTTTCAAATTGCAAACATTTTTTAAGACCTTCAAAATCTTAGGTGCCTGGTCAAGCACTGTATCAGAGTATCTAACAGATAAAAAATGATATGTGTTATATGACAGGGTTTCCTTTAAGGTAGTGAAAACAGACTGTTGGTCCCCACACCCAGAGTTTTTGACTCAGCATGTCTGGGTGAGATCTCGGAATTTGTTTTTCTGACAAGTGCCCTGGTGATGTTGATCCTATTAGTCTAAGGACTGCACTTTGAGAAACACTGGTGTTACGGCTTCCCTTGTGGCTCAGCTGGTAAAGAATCCACCTGCAATGCAGGAGACCGGGGTTCGATCCCGGGGTTGGGAAGATGCCCTGCAGAAGAGAAAGACTACTCACTCCGGTATTCTGGCCTAGACAGTTTCATGGACTGTATAGGTCACGGGGTCGCAAAGAGTCGGACACGACTGAGTGCCTCTCACTTTCAGTTTGCAACTCCTGCACTAATGGCAATTAAGGACAGGCAGTGAAGGGATCTACACAAACAGGGCTTCGCTGCTAACTCAGCAGCAAAGAGTCCACCTGCAACGCAGGAGCGGCAGAAGACAGTTTTGATCCCTGGGTTGAGAAGACTCCCTGGAGGAGGCTGTGGCAACCCCCTCCAGTACTCTTGCCTGGAGAATCCCACGGACTGAGGAGCCTGGTGGGCTACAGTCCATAGCGTCACAGAGTCTGACATGACTGAAGTGACTTAGCATGCATACTTAAATAAGAAAAGATTTCTGAAGATACACAGGAGTTGCTTGATTTTTACCTCAAACTGCTTACTGTGTGGCAAGAGTCAGTGTCTGAAAGATATGCTATTTGTACAGAGAACAGTGGTGCTCCAGTTTTTCCATTAATTGGTAGAATTCTCTTGAGAAAGTCACTTTTTTTTTTTTTTCTGGGTCTCAGTATTACCCGTATAAGGTGAGTTTTGAATATTGGTAAATTATGAAATTGTAAATCACCATACTAATAAAAATTTTTTTTTAGTATAAGGGAGAAGTGAAAAGAATGTGAGCTTAATTAATGTCCTTGAGAAAAATATACACAGTATAAGCACTGTTACAAAACAGGAGGGCAAGAATGAGTGAGATGAGCCACTGGGCACAGCAGTTGGCTGAGGCAAAAAGGCCCTCAGGCTCAGCTACTCAGTCACAACTTTAGAAGACAGTCGCTGAAAATCTGGGAATGAGTTGTACTGTAACCTTGCTGTCCAAATGAGGGTACCAGCAAGGAAGATAAGCAACCAACCCTGGACACAGCAGGACTCCTGCTCAACAGCGCCACCATGTGTCAAAGACTGACAATAGCTGCGCTGAGGGACTGGGTAGTTCTGTCTGGGTCTTAAAGAAGACTGACTCCCTTTGTAGTGAATAATCCCTGCTGCTGCTGCTGCTGCTGTCTCTTCAGTCGTGTCCGACTCTGTGCGACCCCATAGACGGCAGCCCACCAGGCTCCCCCGTCCCTGGGATTCGCCAGGCAAGAACACTGGAGTGGGTTACTATTTCCTTCTCCAATGCATGAAAGTGAAAAGTGAAAGTGACGTCGCTCAGTCCTGTCCGACTCTTCGCGACCCTGTGGACTGCAGCCCACCAGGCTCCTCCCGTCCATGGGATTTTCCAGGCAAGAGTACTGGAGTGGGGTGCCATTGCCTTCTCCGGAATAATCCCTAGGAGTTTTTGAATACTATTCTGGAGAGAGTGAAGCCTTAACAGAGAGACATTAGACTCTTTCAGAAAAGGCAGTTGCATTTAAAGTTATTCTATAAAAAATAAAGAAATGTGACCGTATTTGTACACTAAAAATTGATTTGATTCATGCCTGAACTATTAATATATTATTTGTTTCTGCCATAAGGAGTAGAAGGCAGGACACAGCCTTCTATATCTAGAACCTGTAGAGGCCAAAATAATCAGACATTGTCACAGGCCCCACTCTGTTTTCATGTGTGTCTTTGGATGCTAAGGATGGCTTGAATGATGTTAGGTGTTTGCTGGATAGTTTCTCTTTCTGGGCAGTAAACAACTTGAACATTCTCCTACCATATCTAAACCTAGAAATTCTGGGTAACATGTTACCAAAAATCTTAAAAATGCATGGATGAGCTCTCAAGGAGGGGAAAAAGGAATTCTATAGTGTCTTTAAATAATAAGATATTAAAAACTAAAGCTATAAATACAAAATAACACTGGGGCTGTCCAGGAGGGAGGAGGATTTCTAGTCCCAGTAACCATAAGTCTGGGGTCTTAGCATCCATGTGAACAAAGAGTGTGAAGCTCTGATACCGAGAGATAGAAATGAAAATAAGATCACCATCCTAAGCTCCCCACCCAGTAAAGCAAGAACACTTGAAAGGATGGTCTAGAAAAAAAATCAAGCTATTAGCAAGGATAAATGGTTTTGTCTACCTGGACAGGAAAAAAACCTCTCTTTTGACTTTGAAAGTTATGGGTCTTTCCATAAGTAGTTTGAGGTTTGAAACAGGTTGGAAATTATTTAGTCTGGGAACCCTCAAGCTAGGAGATTAACACAAAAGTTAGTCCCAAAATGCTAATATCTTCAGTGTGCCTGACTAAAGCAAATTGGAAAACTTTTTGGAATGGCACATTCCCAAACCAGGCTGTGGAGAATTTCCATGGATGAAGATAAGTTCACAATTTAAAATTACAAAACCTGAAAGAATCTTTCATCAGAGAATGTTAGGGCACAAAAACAGGAATTTTAGACCTGTAAGAATTAAAGGAATGGAGGAGCAGAACATCATTTCAGGAGGGAGGCCGAGGTGAAAAATAGGTCTGTCCTGCGCAAATGGCAATGGCTATGAATGGCTTCCCTGGGCTGGTGTGTTGAGAGGACTCTTGAGGCTCAGTGGAAAAGCCAAATTGTCACAGGTAGTGTTCTCTTCCTACCGGAAAATTTTGTCTAACTTAGCTCTCTGGATCAGCGATGCCAGGACCTAGCAAGTAGTTTGTGATGAAAAAGCATATGACTGAAAGAGAGAAAAAATAGCAGCAAACTGTTCTATGTCCTCCATAATGCCTCCTTCAACTTTTCTTACATGTCTCCATTGCACTTTGTACCTCCATTAATTATAACTTATCTAGGGATAATATTAGAAGTTTATGAATCTGCCTCCAGCACTAGGCAGTGAGCTTCTTAAAGAAAAAATAGATGATATTTTATTCAAATATATATTCCTCGGGCCCATCAAAGTATTTAGCACAGGGTATGGGTTTCCTAAAAGTGCACTAAATTGAAATGAAGAAGAGGAGTGAGCTCTAAGAGTCAACAGTCACAAGGCAGGCACTTCCCTGGTAGTCCAGTGGGTAAGACTCCATCCTCCCAGTGCAGGGGGCATGAGTTCAACCCCTGGCTTGGGAACTAAGATCCCACATGCCTCACAGTGAGGCCAGAAAAAAAATCACTAGGTAGAATCATTTTTCGGAGAAGGCAATGGCACCCCATTCCAGTACTCTTGCCTGGAAAATCCCATGGACGGAGGAGCCTGGTAGGCTGCAGTCCATGGGGTTGCGAAGAATCAGACACAACTGAGCGACTTCACTTTCACTTTTCACTTTCATGCATTGGAGAAGGAAATAGCAACCCACTCCAGTGCTCTTGCCTGGAGAATCCCAGGGATAGCGGAGCCTGGTGGGCTGCCATCTATGGAGTTGCACAGAGTCCGCCACAACTGAAGTGACTTAGCAACAGCAGCAGAATCATTTTTAGCATAAGCAGCCACTTTATTCTTTATATTGTCTTCCCAGATGAAAATTATTCACTTTATCCAAAGCACCAAAGGGGGGAAAAAAATAAAACAAAACAAAATTTGAATCACATGTTTATTTTTGTATCTCTCCCTCTCCTAGCACCTGTCACTGTTCTTGGCAGATACTCTTAGCAGATACTCTTGACAGATACTTGGTATCTGTTCTTAGCAGATACCTAACAAATTCTTGATAAATAATTGGTAAATCAGCTTTTTCAAAACAAAGTTTCTTTAACTCTTTGCTAAGCTACCTGTCTTCCTGCAATGTCAGAATCCATGGCCAAAGTAGTGATCCCAGCTGGTTAGAAGCTCTAAAGATAGCAATCAGCCTTCAGAGGACAGTCCCATTGGGGCACAGGAAGTCAACTAATGAGAGGGTTAGCAGCCCAACTGCCTCATATGCCACCTAAAAGCTACTATTTTTACTCCTCACGAGATATTTTCCACTTCAAAACTGTTGCCTTTTCCCCCTTGATATATCTCTTACTTCCCAGTTAAGTTTCAGGCTTGCTTTCTTCCAGTTTCAACCCCAAATTCCCTCCCCAGAGATATCTCTCCAAACACCGTTTTATGAGGAAGGCCAACAGACCTGGCCTGGAGGGTGTTAACAGTCCCTTTGATATGGATGAGAGCACAGATGGCCTTTGCCCCTCCAGGGAGGGCTGCCAAACGGGCAGCCTCTTTAAATAGACAGAACTCAAATCCTGCCAGCCTTGCCCTCCTCCCCTTCATTATACCCCACATCCGAAATCTCTATCCATCATTCACACTCCTGTTTGGTCTGGACAAGGGAGTGACTTTGGCAAGACTCTCAGAATATCCTTCATGAACTCTGGCATCCTGTGCGGTCCAGTCAACCACAGTGGATTAGTTCAGTTTCCCCTTTTCACGGAATTTTAGGAATTAGTGGACAAATTTGGAGACATGCTGTGGAGAGATCAGATTACTTAGAGTGGCAGAACTGAAAGAATAAGGAGAGAAAAAAGCGCCACAGAAGAAAGGGCATCTGAGTAAAACCTTGAGGGAGATGGGTAAAGACATGCCAGGGGGACAGGGCAGAGCATACACAAAGATGGGGATGGTGGGAGGTGGCCATGGGGGTGCATCATGGGTCCTGGTTTGAGTAAAATGTAACAAATATAATAGGGTGAATGAAGATGAGAAATAAAAAGTGATGTTAATAATTTGGTTGGGGTCAAATGATCAGTGTAAAAGAATTGCAAACTTACTCTGTGGCAATAATCAAAACCACAGCCATTTGAGTATATACTGTGTGCCAAGTTCAGCCATAGCCACTGAGGTTACCATGATGTCTCAGACACAAGCTCAAAGTCCCCACCAGAAACCCACAGTGTAATATTTACTCGCTAGACTCCTGAGAAACACATACTATAAAATAATGGTATTTTACCCTGTGGCATAAACCAAGTCAGAATCTTCCAGAAGCGTGGGGTTAGGGTGAAGGGGAGTAACAGGGGTGGAAGCCAGAAGCTTGGGGTTAAGGGTGAAGGGGAGTGACAGGGGTGGAAGCCAGAGGCTTGGGGTTAGGGTGAAGGGGAGTGACAGGGGTGGAAAAGCAAGCTCAGTGTCATTGCCGGAGGAGGTGAATCCTTTTTTTCCTGTTTTTAGCTTTTGATCCTATTCACTTATTCCCTCTAGTTCCTAACTCTGGCAACCATCAATCTGTTCTCTTTCTGTAAGTTCAGGTTTTTTTTTTTTTTTTTCTTTTTAAATTCAATATATTAGTGAGATCATACAGTGTTTGTCTTTTTCTGTCTGAAGTACTTCACTTAATGCCCTCAATGTTCTTCCATGTTGTTTCAAGTTGTAAGATCTCATCCTTTTTTGTGGTCAAATAACAACAAAGGTCCGTCTAGTCAAGGCTATGGTTTTTCCAGTAGTCCTGTATGGATGTGAGAGTTGGACTGTGAATAAAGCTGAATGCCAAAGAATTGATGCTTTTGAACTGTGGTGTTGGAGAAGACTCTTGAGAGTCCCTTGGACTGCAAGGAGATCCAACCAGTCCATTCTGAAGGAGATCAGTCCTGGGTGTTCTTTGAAAAAAATGATGCTAAAGCTGAAACTCCAATACTTTGGCCACCTCATGCGAAAAGCTGACCCATTGGAAAAGACTCTGATGCTGAGAGGGATTGGGGGCAGGAGGAAAAGGGGACGACTGCCGGGGTCCAGCCCTGGTGGATCCAGGGTAATTTGAAGCAGGGACAGAGTCAGTGTCTAGAGGAAAATTGTTTAATTAAAGATATGGAGAGAGATTAGAAAAGAATAGTGTAGTAGGAAAATTAGTGAAGAGGCTAAATAACTTGGTTTATGCGGAGAACCAATAAAACCCCGAGATAAGGGGTTTGCACCGTCTACGTAGGCCACCGGCACCCAACTTGAATAGTGGAGGGTGCCCCGCCTTGGGCTTGCTCCCACGTGGGTCTTAGAAGCCAGGGCAAATAAGTAGACACGGAGAGCCTCTGCGCTCCAGATGGGAATTCAGCCAGAAAAGAAGAGAACGAGAAAAGACCACACGGGGGAAACCAGTCTTTACAGGAACTGGTCCGTTTCTTTATTTTCCAGGTCCGCTATTATACTTTTTGTTATACATAGAGATAAATGGAAAATACAAAATCATGCGGGGTCAGCAGTCCTGACCCTTATTGAAACCACGCTTTCTTTCTGCATTCCTTCCGATATACAAAGTTCTCAGGTGATTTACATCCTCTTCTGGCCAAGAGGCCTGCTAACATTTTATGACCCTTTCTGATAATGATTAGTCAACCAAAACACTTATTTTCTCCAAAGGTGATTTTTCTTAAGTCAGGCACCACGCTCCGAAGGCACCAGATAAAGTTGCATTCCTACATGGCAAAGGTGCAGTGGGCTATAATCAAGAAAAGAATTTACTTAGCCTAAGGTCTAACATGATTAATATCAAGGTTAATACTTATTTCTCCTATATGCTAGTTATATCAATTAGTGTGTATAAGGGGCAAAGGATATGGAGGCTTAGCAGGAAATATTGGCTCAACAATGAAACCTTCCACCGGTATAATTTCTAACTAATTCGCTAATACTGTACTAATAATTTTCTGACTTCTCAAAAGAGTCTGTATTTAGAAAGTTTAAAGCATCTCAAGCCTCTCACAGTTGGGAGGCTGTGAACAATCACATGTGGCTGGATAAACCTGTCAGGCAGGCTAGAGAGCCGTCAGAGGACTTTTTGGACTGAAACACTCTTGTTACGCCCAGGGGATTTATTAACTGGAGCTCTAAGTTAGCTCTTTTTCAGAGAGAGGTGGTGGGGGATAGCCCCCCGTAATGTCAGAAGTGTAGGTGAAAGCATAATGCAGTAAGGTAGGCAGACTCTGGTTTGGGGGTAGATGCTCGAGAATGTCCAGGGGAACCCCTGAGGCCTGATCCCGCCTTTGCGTATTGTCAGGCCTCCTTCCTCATGACCTTTGCCATGGGCGTGATTCCTCACACTGGCTCCTGGCAGACGACAGAGGATGAGATGGCTGGATGGCATCACCGACTCGATGGAAGTGAGTATGAGTGAACTCCAGGAGTTGGTGATGGACAGGGAGGCCTGGCGTGCTGCAATTCATGGGGTCGCAAAGAGTAGGACATGACTGAGCGACTGAATTGAACTGAACATTCTATTGTACATTTACACCCCATTATCCATCAGTCCACTGGAAAGGTTGTTTCAGTGTTTTGACCATGGTAGATAATGCTGCAACAATCATGAGGATGCAGATAACTCTTCCAGACAGTCGTTTCATTTCGTTTGCATACATACCCAGAAGCAGGATATCTGGGTCATGTGGTAGCTATATTTTGAGAAACTTCCATACTGTTTTCTATAGTGGCTGTACATCATTAACACTTGTTATCTCTTGCCTCTTTGATGACAGACATGCTCATTGTGTTTTTGACTTGCATTTCCCTGATAATTAGTGATATTGAGCACCTTCTCATGTATCTGTTGATCTTTCAGTTCAGTTCAGTTCAGTCACTCAGTTGTGTCCGACTCTTTGCAACCCCATGAATTGCAGCACGCCAGGCCTCCCTGTCCATCACCAACTCCCAGAGTTCACTCAGATGCACATCCATCGAGTCAGTGATGCCATCCAGCCATCTCATCCTCTGTCGTCCCCTTCTCCTCCTGCCCCCAATCCCTCTCAGCATCAAAGTCTTTGTCAATGAGTCAACTCTTCGCATGAAGTGGCCAAAGTATTGGAGTTTCAGCTTTAGCACCATTCCTTCCAAAGAAATCCCAGGGTTGATCTCCTTCAGAATGGACTGGTTGGATCTCCTTGCAGTCCAAGGGACTCTCAAGAGTCTTCTCCAACACCACAGTTCAAAAGCATCGATTCTTCGGCGCTCAGCTTTCTTCACAGTCCAACTTTCACATCCATACATGACCACTGGAAAAACC
>SJYX01010068.1:10770-82769 GCA_006410675.1 Oreotragus oreotragus | reverse complement strand
ATGCGTGCCTTGGCTGGAGACTCCTGGACACTCACAGGAAGTCTGGGTCAGTCTCTTTTGGGATCACTGCTCCTTTCTTCTGGGTCCCAGAGCACACAACGTTCTGTTTGTACCCTCCAAGAGTCTATTTCCCAGTCCTGTATAAGTTGAGGCATCTCTGTGTGAGGTTAATGTTGACCTCCTCCAAGAAGGCTTATGCCGTACCCAGATCTGCTGCACCAGAGCCCCCACCTCTGCGGCAGACCACCACTGGCCCGCACCTCCACAGGAGGTGCTCAGACACAGTTCTGCCTCAGGCTCTGTGGGGTCTCTGGGTCCTGGTGCACACAAGGTTTGTTTGAGACCTCTGAGCATTGCTGGCATGAATGGGGTTTGCTTCTAAATGCAAATTCTCCCCTCCTACTCTCTTGCTGCCACTTCTCCATTGCCCTTGAACGTGGGGTATCTCCTCGAAGTCACTCCAGCACCATGCAGCCGCTGCTCTACCACCTGCCGTCTTGCTGGGGCCTCTCTGACCTTGGACGTGAGAAGTCTATACAGTCAGCAAAAATAAGACCAGGAGCTGACTGCGGCTCAGGTCATGAATTCCTTATTGCTAAATTCAGACTGAAATTGAAGAAAGTAGGGAAAACTGCTAGACCATTTAGGTATGACCTAAATCAAATCCCTTACAATTATACAATGAAAGTGACAAACAGATTCAAGGGATTAGATCTGATAGATAGAGTGCCTGAAGAACTATGGAGGAGGTTTGTGACACTGTACAGGGAATAGGGATCAGCCATTCCCAAGAAAAAGAAATGCAAAAAAGCAAAATGACTGTCTGAAGAGACTTTACAGATAGCTATGAAAAACAGGGAAGTGAAAAGCAAAGGAGAAAATTAAAGATATACCCATTTGAATGCAGAGTTCCAAAGAATAGCAAGGAGAGATTAAAAGAAAAACAAGCCTTCCTCAGTGGTCAGTGCAAAGAAATAGAGGACAACAATAGAATGGGAAAGACTAGACATCTCTTCAAGAAAATTAGAGATACCAAGGGAACATTTCATGCCAAGATGGGCACAATAAAGGACAGAAATGGTATGGACCTAACAGAAGAGAAGATATTAAGAAGTGGCAAGAATACACAGAAGAACTATGCAAAAAAGAGCTTCATGACCCAGATAATCACGATGGTGTGATCACCCAGATAATCACGATGGTGTGATCACTCACCTAGAGCCAGACATCCTGGAAAGTGAAGTCAAGTGGGCCTTAGGAAGCATCACTAAGAACAAAGCTAGTGGAGGTGATGGAATTCCAGGTGAGCTCTTTCAAATCCTGAAAGACGATGCTGTGAAAGTGCTGCACTCAATATGTCAACAAACTTGGAAAACTCAGCAGTGGCCACAGAACTGGAAAAGCTCAGTTTTCATTCCAATCCCAATAAAGGCAATACCAAAGAATGCTCAAACTACCAAACAATTGCACTCATCTCACATGCTAGCAAAGTAATGCTCAAAATTCTCCAAGCCAGGCTTCAGCAATATGTGAAGTGTGAACTTCCAGATGTTCGAGCTGGATTTAGAAAAGACAGAGGAACTGGAGATCAAATTGCCAACATCCACTGGATCATGGAAAAAGCAAGAGAGTTCCAGAAAAACATCTATTTCTGTTTTATTGGCCATGCCAAAGCTTTTGACTGTGTGGATCACAACAAACTGAAAAATTCTTCAAGAGATGGGACTACCAGACCACCTGACCTACCTCCTGAGAAATGTGTATGCAGGTCAGGAAGCAACAGTTAGAACTGGACATGGAACAACAGATTGGTTCCAAATTGGGAAAGGAGTACATCAAGGCTGTATATTGTCTCCCTGCTTATTAAACTTCTATGCAGAGTACATCATGAGAAATGATGGACTGGATGAAGCACAAGCTGGAATCAAGATTTCTGGGAGAAATATCAATAACCTCAGATATGCAGATGACACCACCCTTATGGCAGAAAATTAAGAACTAAAGAGCTTTTGATGAAAGTGAAAGTGGAGAGTCAAAAAGTTGGCTTAAAATTCAACATTCAGAGAAAATGAAGATCATGGCATCTGGTCCCATCACTTCATGGGAAATAGATGGGGAAACAGTGGAAACAGTGACAGATTTTTTGGGTGCTCCAAAACCACTGCAGATGGTAACTGCATCCATGATATTAAAAGACACTCCTTAGAAGAAAAGTTATGACCAACCTAGGCAGCATATTAAAAAGCAGAGATATTACTTTGCCAACAAAGGTCTGTCTAGTCAAAGCTATTGTTGTTCCAGCAGTCATTTATGGATGTGAGATTTGGACTATAAAGAAAACTGAGCACTGAAGAATTGATGCTTTTGAACTGTGATGCTGGAGAAGACTCTTGAGAGTCCCTTGGACAGAAAGGAGATCCAGCCAGTCCATCCCAAAGGAAACTAGTCCTGAATATTCATTGGAAGAACTGATGCTGAAGCTGAAACTACAATACTTTGGCCACCTGATGCGAAGAATTGACTCATTGGAAAAGATCCTGATTTGGGGAAAGATTGAGGGTGGGAGAAGGGGACAACAGAGAATGAGATGGTTGGATGTCATCACTGACTTAATGGATATGAATTTGAGTAAACTCCGGGAGTTGCTGATGGACAGGAAGGCCCGGTGTGCTGCAGTCCATGGGGTCGCAAAGAGTCGGACACGACTGAGCAACTGAACTGAACTTACCTGAACTGACGGTAGCTCTATTTTTAGTTTTTTAAGGAAACTCCATTCCATTCTCCATAGTGGGTATACCAATTTATATTCCTACCAACAGTGTCAGAGGGTTTCCTTTGAAGTCATGAATATTAAAATGAGTTTTAATATCTTTCATCTGTCAGATAAACAAAGGTTAAAAATTTTAAGACTATCCAGGGTTGCTCAGATTGTGGGAAACATATGTTATAGGTAAAACTATAAAGTCTACATTCTCTTTTGGAAGATGCTTCAGCCCTATCTTTGTGAAATGTTAGTTATTCTTGTTCTTTGTAATTTACCTTTGGGCCTGTAAAAATACTCATTTGAGTGTGGGAAAAAATGTATGTGTGACATGTGTACATCAAATGTATAGTATGGGACTTGACATAGAGTTGGTATCAAACCAGTGACACTTTATTTATAAACAAACACTCGTAAAGCCAGCATGCTTCTAAGCAGTTTCCCTATTTTCATTCATTTAATTCTCACAAAAACCCTGTGATGCAAGCACTATTCTTATTCCATCTCATTTTACAGATGATAAAACTGAGGCATAAAGAAACTAAGGACCTTGGGTAAGATCACAGATCTCATCAGTAGCAGAACCAGGATCCCATCTCTGACTGACTGGCCCTTGATATTTACTCTGTTCCAAATACTGTGCCAGGCTTCATTTACCAATACTTCATTTACTTCATATTCTAAGCCTTATACCAAGGCAGAGGTCCAGTGGGGCCACTGTGACTAGGAGCTGGAGTTTTTAATTTAATTTTAACTAATTAAAATTAAAGTTTTTTTTATTTAAAGTTTTAAATGGTTAGTAGCTCCAGAGTCTGTGTTCTTAATCACTTTGCCATTATAGGCATACCTCTTTTTGTTGCACGTTTTTTTTTTTTTTTAATTAGGCTTCATCAGATGTTGCATTTCTTTTTTTTTTACAAATTGAAGATTTGTGGCAACCCTACGCTGATCACGGCTTTTGGTGCCGTTTTTCCAACAGCGCTCACTCACTGTTTGTCTCTGTGTCTTATTTTGGTAATTCTCCCAATATTTCAAACTTTTTCCTTATTATGATACTTATTACAGCGATCGGTGATCAATGATCTTTGATGTTACTGTTACAAAAAGAGGATGACTGATTGGAGGCTGACGTGATAGTTAGCATCTTTTTTTAGCAGCAAAGTATTTTTTAATTAAGGCAGGTACAAGCTTTTAGATACAATGCTATTTCACACATATTAAGACTATATGTAGTAGAGTGTAAACATAAATTTCATATATACTGGGAAACCAAAAAACATTCCTGTGACTTGCTTTATTGTGATATTTACTTCACTGATCTGGAACTGCATGTCTCTGAGTTATGCCCGTGTTAGTTATGATTAGTAATACCAGCAGTAGGAGCAACAGCAACACTCTCCTGTGTTGTTAGAAGGAAGGCTTTTGTGGCAGAGCTGAATCAGAGGGAACAGCTGCCTCTGGAGTGAGCAGTGAGCTCCTTGTGCCAGGAGGTTCGTCGGCAGTAACCTTGTCTTGAGAGAGATTCAGGCATTGGATGTGGGAAGGCAGATAAGGAAAGGGATGGGCAGCTGTTGATATTCAAGGTCCAGTCCAGCCAGGAGACCCTGATCCTGAGAGACAGATGCAGTCTACACCCATCATCCCACTAACAGGTCAGGTGAGAAACTGTGTCACCAAAATTTTCCTTTTCAAGTACTCTCAAGGGCATTTCACACCTCCAAGGAGGAGGAATTAACATTTACTTGATATTTACCCTGTGCCAAATACCGTGCCAGGCTTCGTTTATAATATTCTAAGCCTTACACCAATATAACAAGGCAGATGTTGTAAATCCCCATTTTGCACTTGAGGACACTAAGGCTCAGAGATATGAGGTAACTTATTAGAGACCACAAAGCAAGAGGCACAGATGGGGCTGAACTTAAATCTGTCTGATCCCGAAGCCTCACCCCCCTTGTCTTCCAGATGAGAAATCTGAGGCTCAGAGCAGTGCAAAGAACCCAGAGGCAGGAGGGCCTGGAGACTCACCCTGGCCCACCTCCCCTTCTTCTTCCCATGGCTGGGATCCCCTCCCCATGTCCCTGATAGTTGGATGAACAGCCACTTCTTCTAGAACATTCCCTGAAGTCTCCTATTGCATAACTGAGAAAATGAGGTTCTGCTTAGGCTGGCAATTTTGCTCAACATCCAAGAAAGTCACAGGCTGGGGCTCAAAGCCAGGGCTTCTGACTCCATGTCCTAACCTGCCAGGCACTGACTCCCCAACTTCCACTCCCCAACTCCCACCACCCACTGCCTGATCCCACCACCCTATTCCCCTCACCCACCTCATCCTACCCTACCCCCCACTCCCCTCAACCCACCACCCCCACAAAGATCAGAAATTACCTGGGACCGAGACAGGCCAAATCCAGGGGCTGAGCAGGGCTTGCCTTTTATTCTGATACATCTCTTGGGTCGATAAACACTCTGTGAGTGGAACAGCTCCCCTCTGCCAGTCTTCACACAAGGCCTCTCCTTGCCTTCTGGAGGCCCCAGGCATCCGGCACATACACGCCGCTCATCAGTATCCTCAGTTAGACTGTGAACTCCCCAGGGGCAGAACTGTGCCGTCCATCTGCGTCCCCAGGGCCTGGGGCAGGGCCTGGCACACAGCTGGCATCAGTAATGTGTTGAGCAGACAGCAAAGGTAAAGGAGCAAGGCAGAAGTGCCGAGGGCAGTTGAGCCAGGGACGTGAGGCATTAGCAGAGGCTCCAGAGAGCCGGAGAAGCAGACCATACCAGCGGGTGATGCAGGGCCTCGGATGCCTCAGCTGGGCATCAGGAAATAATACCTGACACGGAGAGCCGTCTATTGGCCTTGGATAAGCCCCTCTGAGGGAAATGCATTAGCTGGGCCGAGCTGGATTGTGGGGCGTTGCAGCTGGGAAAGGGATTGGCAGCCAGGAGAGGCAGGTCCCGAGGGGATGTGAAAGCACCCTCAAGGCAGCAGGGCCAGTGGGGCTGTGAGGAGGGCTCGAGGAGCAGTGTCCAGCTTATCTCCCTGAAGCCTGATGACTCCTGCCCGGACTGGACTGGCAGCGGGGGACCCTCTGAAAGGAAGTCAAGGCTTGCAGCAGATGGCACAGTGTCTGGGGAGCTCTGCGACCTCACCTCGTACCTGGCTGGATGGTGGTTCACGTTCCCCCACGAGGAACAGGACTATCGTGATTTACAATGCCAGGATCTATGACCTGACATGTCACAGAGGCGTGGATAGCTGAACAAAGTCAGGATTCTGTTAGTAAGGGCCTCTGATGTTGGTAAACAACCCAGAGTGGCTGCTATAAATGGAAAATGATACAGTTAACTCTACTCCCCCTCTCCAAGGCTGTTAAGGGATGCAGTGAGATAATGGGTGTGAAAGGGTCTTCTGAACCCTAGAAGACTTGGCGCACAGGATAGATTGTTCCTATCCTTGAATAATTTTAATTGCATCATAGGATAATGATGTATATCAAGACCATGTCAAGTACCATACCTATATCAAGTACCATAGGATAATAGATGGTACTTGAATGCAACCATCCATTCTCCTTGTGGTTGTGTTCATCAAACCATTCTTTCTTGTTCATGGAAATCTCACACACATGCATGTACACAACTCTGATGGAGATATAAGACTTATCAGCATTTGAAAAAAGACTGACACTTCACAGTGATGAGGTGATGGATCTCAAAGCTGTCTGCAAGGCTGGATGCCTGGTGTGGGGTGGGTGGGACTGTTATGGGAAATGACATGGACTTGGGCATCAGACAGGTGCAACTTCCAATCCAGCTTCTACGGCTTCCACACCGTGTCATGCCAGGCATGCTAGTTACTTTCTCTAGACTTGTTCCCCAGTCTGAACCACAGGGATGGTAACCCCTCTCTACAGTACTGTGAGAATTAAAAGGTCAAGTGCATCAAGCACAGAGCAGGCGGTGAATCCATGACAACAGCAGACGCTGATAGAGAGATTATGCTGTGCCAGGTGCTTTGATGACCTGACTCTTTAATCCCCAAAAAAACCCTGCAGGGAAGGTATATCATCATCCCTGTTCTACAGGGGAAGAAGCTGAGGCATGGGGAACTTAGCACGCTCAGGCGTCTGCTGCTCATAAGGGGCGGAACCAGGACTCGAACTCTGGCAGTTGGCTCAAGTCCAGTTCCTGATCTCTGCGTTAGGCTGTTACTATCAGTGATGTCCGTGGCACAAAACCACCTCTGCTGCTGCCTTATTACGGACCTTGGATTCATTCTGTCCACCTCTCCAGGCCCCAGTTCCCTCATGTACAAACCCACAGGTTGGGCTAGAAGACTGTACTTCCTTTTAAGCTTCACAGGGAAGTGATGAGGAGTTCAGACTGTGGTTGAGGTCGACCATCTGGGCCACCTCCTGACTCTTCCGTTCCTATTCAGCCCTGTGACCTTGGCCGACTGAATTGGTCCCTGTAAGTCGAAGTTTCCTCATCTCTGTTGAGGGCAAGGTTTTGCTGTGAGGATTAAGATGGATGCGTGTCTTTACGTGGCTTGATACAATATTTGGCAAAGAGAAGATTCCCAATCAATGGTAGCTGTTGTTTTGTTGTTAACAGCAAGTCTTCCTTCTCTCTCCTACATAAAATTCCTCTGAGACCAAAAGACTGTGTTTTCCGAGGCAGAAAGCCTGAGGGCAGTTTCTTTCAGAAAATCAGAGACTTACAGAATGTAGTCACTTAACCTTCTTTGAGCTTCTCTGCTCCCCTCTGCTAAATGGGAGTAATAAAGAGAAAACTCGGAGAGCAGATATGAGGATTAAGTGGGAAAGCATAAGTCAGCTTGGCTAGTTTGTATAGTTGTTGTTCAGTTGCTCAGTCGACCCCATGGACTGCAGCACGCCAGGCTTCCCTGCCCTTCACCACCTCCCAGAGCTTGCTCAGACTCATGTCCGTTGAGTCGGTGATGGCATCCAGCCATCTCGTCCTCTGTCTTCCCATTCTCCTCCTGTCTGCAATCTTTCCCAGCATCCAGTGTCTTTTCTCGTGAGTTGGTTCCTCACATCAGGTGGCCAACGTATTGGAGCTTCAGCTTCAGCATCAGCCTTCCCAGTGAATATTCAGGGTTGATTTCTTTTAGGATTGGCTGGTTTGTTCTCCTTGCTGTCCAAAGGACTCTCAAGAGTCTTCTCCAGCACCACAATTCAAAAGCCTCAACTCTTTAGTGGGTCAGCCCTCTTTATGGTCCAGCTCTCACATCAGTAGATGACTCCTGGAAAAGCCATCGCTTTGCCTGTATGGACCTTTGTTGGCAAAGTCACGTCTCTGCTTTTTAATAAGCTGTCTGAAGTTGGTCATAGCTTTTCTTCCAAGGAGCAAGCGTCTTTTAATTTCATGGCTGCAGTCACCATCTGCAGTGATTTTGGAGCTCAAGAAAATAAAGTCTGTCACCGTTTCCATCGTTTCCCCATCTATTTGCCATGAAGTGATGGGACTGGATGCCATGATCTTAGTTTTTTGGATATTGAGTTTTAAGCCAGCTTTTTCACTCTACTCTTTCGCCTTCATCAAGAGGCTCACTGGGGCTCTGTGAGAGCTTAGAAAGTGACCTGTGTAACCCTGGAAATTTTCAGCTGGAGACTCAGAGAAGTTGGGTGACTTAATTCAGGTGGCACTAACCACTGGTAGTTCGAGAGCCCATGGTATAGGGACTGGCCCTTTATTCCACCAGAAATCCTCCCCACCTCTACTTCAGACGTGTGTGTGTGTGCATGCACGCTTAGTGATGTCCAGTTCTTTGCAACCCCATGGACTGTAGCCTAACAGGCTCTTCTGTCCTTAGGATTTCCTAGACAAGAATACTAAAGTGGGTTGCCATTCCCTTCTCCAGGGCATCTTCTCAACCAGGGATTGAACCCACATCTCTTGCATCTCCTGCACTGAAAGTCAGGTTCTTTACCACTAAGCCACCCAGGAAGCGCAGACATACCCGAAGTTCATACTCATCATTACTTAATTTCAGGCCTCTGCACATGCCTTTCTCTCTGCCAGGGACACTGAAGCCAGCCGCGCGTGCGCACCATACACAAGCACAGCCTGCAATGCCGCCTTCGTCTGGCCAATCCCCGGTTCACCTGTAAGCTCGTGCTTAAACACCACTTCCTGCAGCAAAGTGCCACTGTCCCTGAGGCTCCAGTGATTAAGGGCCTGCGCTTTGTGTCCCCAGCTCCTAGCACTGTGGGGTAATTGCCCATTCAGCGTTTGCTCAGCCATCACAGTGGAACTTCTCAAAAGCGGGGAGAACCCAATCTGATTCTCCTCCCCAGCTCCATGGGGATGCTGGTTGGGTCCCCTGTGGGCTTGCTGAGCACTGAGTGGGCAGAACTAGTTGGCAGGATACTTCACTAGGATGCTTGGCCTTCTCCCCTAAGAAGGTGGCACTTGCCTCCTCTGACAGCCCAGGGACCTGTGCCAGATCACACAGAACCCATCCCCCAGCCTCACCACAACACTGCACTTGGCATGTAGGAACATCCCCAGTGTCATCTTTTAATTTCATGGCTGCAGTCACCATCTGCAGTGATTTTGGAGCTCAAGAAAATAAAGTCTGTCACCGTTTCCATCGTTTCCCCATCTATTTGCCATGAAGTGATGGGACTGGATGCCATGATCTTAGTTTTTTGGATATTGAGTTTTAAGCCAGCTTTTTCACTCTACTCTTTCGCCTTCATCAAGAGGCTCACTGGGGCTCTGTGAGAGCTTAGAAAGTGACCTGTGTAACCCTGGAAATTTTCAGCTGGAGACTCAGAGAAGTTGGGTGACTTAATTCAGGTGGCACTAACCACTGGTAGTTCGAGAGCCCATGGTATAGGGACTGGCCCTTTATTCCACCAGAAATCCTCCCCACCTCTACTTCAGACGTGTGTGTGTGTGCATGCACGCTTAGTGATGTCCAGTTCTTTGCAACCCCATGGACTGTAGCCTAACAGGCTCTTCTGTCCTTAGGATTTCCTAGACAAGAATACTAAAGTGGGTTGCCATTCCCTTCTCCAGGGCATCTTCTCAACCAGGGATTGAACCCACATCTCTTGCATCTCCTGCACTGAAAGTCAGGTTCTTTACCACTAAGCCACCCAGGAAGCGCAGACATACCCGAAGTTCATACTCATCATTACTTAATTTCAGGCCTCTGCACATGCCTTTCTCTCTGCCAGGGACACTGAAGCCAGCCGCGCGTGCGCACCATACACAAGCACAGCCTGCAATGCCGCCTTCGTCTGGCCAATCCCCGGTTCACCTGTAAGCTCGTGCTTAAACACCACTTGCTGCAGCAAAGTGCCACTGTCCCTGAGGCTCCAGTGATTAAGGGCCTGCGCTTTGTGTCCCCAGCTCCTAGCACTGTGGGGTAATTGCCCATTCAGCGTTTGCTCAGCCATCACAGTGGAACTTCTCAAAAGCGGGGAGAACCCAATCTGATTCTCCTCCCCAGCTCCATGGGGATGCTGGTTGGGTCCCCTGTGGGCTTGCTGAGCACTGAGTGGGCAGAACTAGTTGGCAGGATACTTCACTAGGATGCTTGGCCTTCTCCCCTAAGAAGGTGGCACTTGCCTCCTCTGACAGCCCAGGGACCTGTGCCAGATCACACAGAACCCATCCCCCAGCCTCACCACAACACTGCACTTGGCATGTAGGAACATCCCCAGTGTCTTTCCTACCCCGCAAGCACCTCTCTCTTCTCTCATTTCCCAAACCCCATGACGTCTGAGGCAAATGCAATCCACGTGTGCCTGCATGAAACTATGGGGATGTTGCCTCTCTGGCTCTGCCCAAGAAACCCCTGAGGAGACTTATACTCAAGCATCACCCAGCACCCTCCCCTCCAGGAAGCAAGAAATCCCATTTGCCAGCAGCGCTCAGCCTCTGTTCCCCAAGGGAGTAGCGTGAGATCTGAACTCATGGGCTGAATGTCTTCAGGTTTCAAAATACAAAGTCGTCCCTCTCCAGATGAGCCTTTTTGGTTAAAAGAAGCCAACATCTTTGTTTGTTTCTTTTCCAATCCAGTGCCCTCCATCGGGGTGACCGTCCTCCCCCCGGCCAGTTTTAGAGATAAGGCTTGCCGCTAGCTAGTTGTGTTTATTTCTGGCTCCGTTCTGGTGTCCAGTTCTCTGCCCCAAGGATGAGGTGAAGCCTGGGTGTAGAGTCTACCTGCTTGGGTTCAGTCCTGCTCCTTCTCCTGAGAATAGAGTGACTCCAGTCTTTCTGGAGCTCATTTTCTTTGTCAGTGAAGTGGGAACAATAGTACCTGCCCATAGAGTTGCCACAAGGACTGGGTGGGATGATGTGTGCATTTGATATAAATGACTGCCAGCTGAGGAACCCCCGTGCTGGCAAGACAAGGTGGTATGCCAGCCAGAATACGGGCTCTGTAATCGGCTCTAGATTTGTGATTTACGACCTGTAGATCCTGAGGCGGTCTCTCGGCCTCTCTGTGCCTTCTATGTTCATCTTCAGAAGGGGAGCTTCTATAGTATGTAAGCTCCAAAAGGACAGTGTTATGGGATGAACTGCACCTCAACCCCCGCCAAAAAAAGATAGTTTCAAGCCCTAACCCCCAGTACCCCATAATGTGACCCTCTATAAAAATAGATAATTAGTCAAGATGAGGTCAACCTGGAAGAGGGTGGGCTCCTAACCCAATATGACCTTCCTTCTACAAAGACAACCTCATGAAGACAGAGACAGGAGGACGGGGAAGGTCATGTGACATCAAAGGCAGAGGTTGGTGTGATCCAGCTGCAAGCCAAGCCAGAGGTTGCCAGCAACCACCAGAAGCTAGCACGAGGCAGAGAATGGTTCTCCTGCAGGCTTCAGAGGAACGTGGCTCTGCCAGCACCTGGATTTGGGACTTGTAGCCTCTTGAACTGTGAGGCCATGCATTGCTTTCGTTTCAAGTTACTCAATTTGTGGCACTCAGATTCAATAGCCTTAGAAACTAAATTAATACAGGCAAGCATTTCACAAGATTCTGTTTCTCACGGTGTCCCCAGCTCCTAGCAGAGAGCCTGATGTGGGATGGGGGGGCTTCCGTGATTGGGGAAGGATGGAGTGACGCTTCTGTGAAGATTACGTTGGAAAAGTGTGTAAAGTGCTCACACAGATGACATTCGGTTCATTCTTTTCCCTTCCCTTCCGATGTCAAAGGCTCCTTTCTGTAGAGAGTAGAGTTTGGGATTAAAACCAGCCCTGTTTTTTTCCCAGTTGTTGCCTAAAACCTCCTAAAGGGTCCCTGGCTTTGAGAGCCTTCCTCTGGGGCCGCTCAGCCTGAGGGAGGCCTGGTTCCTGGGGGGCAGGCTCCCCGGAAGCTTTCCCTGGTTTTTCATGATTCCCTGGAGTGGGGCTAGAGGGATTTCTGGAAAGCTTGGCTCTCAACTACATATGTGCTTTCCCCCTCAAAAAAATGTTTCAACAAGCTCTCTGGAAACCTAATGGGAAGGAGGCTTTGGCACAGTGAGCAGGCTCAAGAAAAGCTGTTTAGAATCAGGGTATTTATGCAGGAAACTATTTAAGGAAAATTCCTCACTATATCCATACGTCCACACTGCAGGGCTTTCTGGTGTTTTTTAAAAACCTTTTGTTGAAATAACTGATGAATACTCAGAAAGCGCCACAAACAGTAACTGTGCAATTCTGGCTTTATTTTATAGGGAGCTTTGTTTTTTCCTAGTTAATATTTGCCCAGTTCATTGATTACACTGATCCTTGACCCACCCCCCTGCCCACTATAAGACTCTCTACTTCCGTGATTGGGGAAGGATGGAGTGACGCTTCTGTGAAGATTACGTTGGAAAAGTGTGTAAAGTGCTCACACAGATGACATTCGGTTCATTCTTTTCCCTTCCCTTCCGATGTCAAAGGCTCCTTTCTGTAGAGAGTAGAGTTTGGGATTAAAACCAGCCCTGTTTTTTTCCCAGTTGTTGCCTAAAACCTCCTAAAGGGTCCCTGGCTTTGAGAGCCTTCCTCTGGGGCCGCTCAGCCTGAGGGAGGCCTGGTTCCTGGGGGGCAGGCTCCCCGGAAGCTTTCCCTGGTTTTTCATGATTCCCTGGAGTGGGGCTAGAGGGATTTCTGGAAAGCTTGGCTCTCAACTACATATGTGCTTTCCCCCTCAAAAAAATGTTTCAACAAGCTCTCTGGAAACCTAATGGGAAGGAGGCTTTGGCACAGTGAGCAGGCTCAAGAAAAGCTGTTTAGAATCAGGGTATTTATGCGGGAAACTATTTAAGGAAAATTCCTCACTATATCCATACGTCCACACTGCAGGGCTTTCTGGTGTTTTTTAAAAACCTTTTGTTGAAATAACTGATGAATACTCAGAAAGCGCCACAAACAGTAACTGTGCAATTCTGGCTTTATTTTATAGGGAGCTTTGTTTTTTCCTAGTTAATATTTGCCCAGTTCATTGATTACACTGATCCTTGACCCACCCCCCTGCCCACTATAAGACTCTCTGAAAGAGTGATTTTCTAGGAAGAACTCTGGCCGTGGGCTCAGGTGGCCTGGGCTGGAAGGCCAGATCCACTCTCTCCAGCTCTGGGGTTGTGAGCATATTGTTTACCTTCTTTAAACAGACTGTCCTCTTCCCATGGCTGGCGCGCGATCAGGGCAGGAGACTTGAATTTAAAAGCACACGTTCTTGTTTATCACTCTTACTCAGATGATTTTCGTGGCACCGGTGTGGGCTTTCCAGCCCGACAGACCAAGGTCCAGAACCCAGTCTTGCACCCGACAGCTGAGTGACCCCGAACAGGCTCTCTCTAAGCCTCAAATTCTGCATCTGTCCGCTGGAGAGAGCCTACTGCCTTCGCAGAGGTGTGAGGTTTCATTGAGATGATGTATATAAAGTTTCCACGGTGCTGCACACACAGTCGGTGCCCAGTTAGTGCCCTCCCCTCCTTCCAGCAGCCTGGCCCTCTTCCATCCTCAGCTCCCTGTTTCCTGCCTCTTTCCTCTTGACCTAATACCTCCACCTCCCTGTAATGTCTGACCAGAGGTGGGGCTTGGCAATCAAGTTGTGCTCTTCCTGTGTCTCAGGGCCTGGAATTTTGCAGCTGTGTAAATTGAATTGGGCGGAGGGTGCTATATATTACGTCTGTATGTATGGTGTATATGTAGATGTGTATATGTGTGTGTATATATTTTTAAAACGCAGTAGCTTTGGGAACAGCTATTGAGAAGCACTTTCTTAATCAAAGGTGAGGTGAAATCGCTCAGTCGTGTCCGACTACTCTTTGCGACCCCACAGACTGTAGCCTACCAGGCTCTTCCATCTGTGGAATTTTCCAGGCAAGAGTACTGGAGTGGGGTGCCACTTCCTTCTCCAGAGGATCTTCCCGACCCAGGGATCGAACCCAGGTCTCCCACATTGTAGGCAGATGCTTTACCATCTGAGCCACCAGGGAAGTCTTTTCTTAATCAAATCTGACTGCAAAAATGCAAACTGAAGGTTTCCTGCAGAGCAGAGTGTTCTGTGACTGCAGGCTGTTCAAGGCCTGCCATAAATTTCAGTGGCTCCTGGGTCGTGTTTTGTCCACAGATTTTGACAGACAGAGATAATCCAGCCTGCCTGGTGCACTCTCTCTCCCCCACATGCCACAGAAGGGGGCTTCTCTCTGCCAGGCTGATTCGAGCCTCCAGAGGCCTGGATTGTTGTTCAGTTGCTAAGTCATGTCTAACACTTTATACCCACATGGACTGCAGCTTGCCAGGCTTTCCCCTCCTTCACCATCTCCTGGAGTTTTTTCAAACTCATGTCCATTGAGTCAGTGATGCCATCCAATCATCTCATCTTCCATCATCCCCTTCTCCTCCTGCCCTCAATCTTTCCCAGCATCAGGATCTTTTCCAGTGAGTCAGCTCTTCTCATCAAGTGGCCAAAGTATTGGAGCTTCAGCTTCCGCATTAGACCTTCCAATGAATATTCAGGGTTGATTTCCTTGAGGATGGACTGGTTGGATCTCCTTGCAGTCCAAGGGACTCTCAAGAGTCTTCCCCAGCTGCACAGTCCAAAAGCATCAACTCTTAGGCACTCAGCTTTCTTTATGGTCCAACTCTCACATCCACACTTGGATATAGTAAGAATCAAATAAGATCATGGATGTGAAATTTTTCTGTGAACTGTAAACACTATTCACGTATAGACATTGTTTTTATTAGTAGCTCGGTAAGTTAAAATAGATTCCAATATGTAGTGGGTACCCACTGTATAGATCATTGTGTGGGCTGTGAACATAGGGAGGTAAGTAGAACCAGTCCCTGCCCTCAAGGAACTGACTAAGAACCCGTATGCATAGTGACCTTTGGCTTACAACATGCACATCTGTAACCTGGCCCCTGGCCACCTCTCAAGGTTCATTTCTCAGCTCTCTCCTCCTTACACTCCTCCAGCTAAACTGGCTTCTTTGCTGTCTTTCAGACGAACTTGCTTCTGGGGCTTGGACTTTGCAGTTGCTGGGCGCAAGCACTCTGGCTGGAAAGCTCTTCCTTTACTTACTTCAGGTCTCTGTTCAAATGTCACCTCCTCAGAGAGGCCTCCCCTGACCACCTTACTTAAAACAACACATTCATTCATGCCATCACTCCTAACCTCTTACTGTAGTAAACTCTTCTTTATAACATTTATCATCTCTTGATCTTGTTCTGCAGAGCAATTTGCTTACCTGTTTTTTTTTTATTTTAATTGGAGGCTAATTACTTTACAATATTATCATATGTGAAATAGAACGCCAGTCCAGGTTAGATTACTTGTTTATTGATTTTTCTCCTCCACTAGAAGGTAGGCTTCTGAGGGCAAGATTTTGTCTTCCTTGCCCCTCAGCAATGCTTCAACAGTGCCTGGCACAGGGTAAGCACAAAATAAGTGTTTGATGAAAGAATCAGTGCCTGCCTCTCAATAACAGAAAACACAAGTAACTCAGTTTTCAAACAGGCAAATGATCTGAATAGATATTTCTTCAAAAAAGATAATCAAATGGCCAATAAGCACATGAGAAGAAGCTCAACATCATTAGCCGTTAGGAAATGCAACTCAAAAACCACAGTGAGATACCACTTCACACCTCCTAGAATGGCTGTCATCAAAAGTCAGACAATAACAAGTGTTGGCAAAGATATGGAGAAGCTGGAACCCTCTAACACCGCTGGTGGGAATATAAAATGGCACAGCTACTTTGGAAAACATCCCAGCAGTTCCTCAAAAGATTGAACACAGTTACCCTACAATCTGGCAATCCCACTCCCAGGTGTCTACCCAAGAGAAATGGAAGCTTGTCAGCACAAAAACTTGTATATAGATGTTTGTAGCAGCACCCCACCCCAGTACTCTTGCCTGGAAAATCCAATGGATGGAGTAGCCTGGTGGGCTGCAGTCCATGGGGTCGCTAACAGTCGGACAGACTGAGCGACTTCACTTTCGCTTTTCTCCTTCATGCATTGGAGAAGGAAATGGCAACCCACTCCAGTATTCTTGCCTGGAGAATCCCAGGGATGGGGGAGCCTGGTGGGCTGCCATCTATGGGGTCACACAGAGTCGGACACGACTGAAGTGACTTAGCAGCAGCAGCAGCAGCAGCAGCATTATTTGGAAGAGCCAGAAACAACCCACATTTCCAACAGATGAATAGATAAATAAAATATGGTGCCTCTGTACTGTGCAATGTCATGCAGCAATAAAATGAAATGGAATCTTGATCTGTGTTACAACATGGGTTAACCTTGGATTCAGTAGAAGAATATAATCACAAAAGCACATATTATATGATTCCATTTATATGAAATGTCCAGAACAGGCAAATCTGTAAAGACATAGATTAGCTATAGAGAAGTAGATTAGTGACTGTCCAGGGCTACAGAGTGTTGGAAGGAAATGGGAAGTGACTGTTAAATGACTATGTGGTCTCCTTTCGGAGTGATGAAAATATTCTGAAGTTTATCGTGGTGATGGTCACACTACTCTGTAAGTATACTAAAAGCCACCGAAGAATAAACTTTATGTGAGTGGCTTGCATCAGTTCAGTTCAGTTGCTCAGTCATGTCCGACTCTTTGTGACCTCATGGATTGCAGCATGCCAGGCTTCCCTGCCCATCACCAACTCATGGAGCTTGCTCAGACTCATGTCCATTGAGTCAGTGATGCCCATCCAGCCATCTCATCCTCTGTCGTCCCCTTCTCCTGCCTTCAATCTTTCCCACCATCATGGTCTTTTCAAATAAGCCAGCTCTTCGCATCAGGTGGCCAAAGTATCAGAGTTTCAGCTTCAGCATCAGTCCTTCCAATGGATATTCAGGACTGATTTCCTTTAGGATGGACTGGTTGGATCTCCAGCTGTCCAAGGGACGCTCAAGAGTCTTCTCTAATACCGCACTTGAAAAGCATCAATTAATCAGCACTCAGCTTTCTTCATAGTCTGACTCTCACATCCATATATGACTACTGGAAAAATCATAGCTTTGACTGAACGGACCTTTGTTGGCAAAATAACATCTCTGCTTTATAATATGCTGTCTAGGTTGGTCATAGCTTTTCTTCCAAGGAACAAGCATCTTTTAATTTCATGGCTGCAGTCACCATCTGCAGTGATTTTGGAGCCCAAAAAAATAAAGTCACTATTTCCATTGTTTCCCCATCTATTTGCCATGAAGTGATGGGATCAGATGCCATGATCTTCGTTTTTTGAATGTTGAGTTTTAAGTCAACTTTTCACTCTCCTCTTTCACTTTCATCAAGAGGCTTTTTAGTTCTTCACTTTCTGCCATAAGTGTGATGTCATCTGCATATCTGAAGTTATTGATATTTCTCCCGGCAATCTTGATTCCAGCTTGTGCTTCTTCCAGCCCAGAGTTTCTCATGATGTACTCTGCATATAAGTTAAATAAGCAGGGTGACAATATACAGTCTTGACATACTCCTTTTCCTATTTGGAAACAGTCTGTTGTTCCATGTCCAGCTCTAACTGTTGCTTCCTGACCTGCATACAGATTTCTCAAGAGGCAGGTCAGGTGGTCTGATATTCCCATCTCTTGAAAAATTTTCCACAGTTTATTTGTGATCCACACANTTTTTTTTTTTTTTAAGTCTCCTGCCAATGCAGGAGACATGAGTTCGATCCCTGGGTCAAGAAGATCCCCTGGAGAAGGAAATGGCAACCCACTCCTATATTCTTGCCTGGAAAAATCTCATGGCTGGAGGAGCCTGGTAGGCTACAGTCCACGGGATCAATAGAGAGTCAAACATGACTTTGCAACTAAGCAACAGAAAAAGCTGTTATTACCCAAAAAAGAAAAATCAATGAATGTCCTCATTTAATTTATCTATATCAAAAAAGTCAACTGTGTGAAGACCAGAGAGACTTGAGCTACTCTTTTCTCAGTGTTGCTGTGGAAGGTACACCAGGCACCGAGCTTCCCCAGATGACCAGGTGAACGCAGAGTTCCTTTCCTGGTGAATGCTTTTTAAAAAATAACCCTGAGAAACCCGTGAGGAGGAGGGCTGGAGATCAAATGAGCTGAGCCTGAGAAATTTACTGCGTCCTGTTTTCCAGAGACCATTTTCCCAGCATAAGTCGTAGAGACAGATGGCCCCAGACCTGCTTCTGAAAATAGCCACTGTCACGGAGAGGAGAGCTGACTTAGTGGGAGCTGCCCAGCTTGGGGAGTAAGACCCACAGATTCAATGGGCTGGAAAAGAAGGCAGTTTGGACCCTGGAGACTGTGGTTCTGCCGAGCTCATCCCAGAAGGAACCCAAAGCAGAAGCTGTTGGATTTGCTACCTCTCTGTGTGTTTTCTTGTCTTTACAAAAGCTTTTTAAAAATCGCATTACCACATTTGTTCCTTGAAAGAATTAGAAAAAAAAATTTATTTGGAATTCTACTGCCCTAAGGTAACAAGCCTTAACATTTTTGTTAATTATTCATACTCACACACACATATGTAAACAGATGTCACAATTATTTTTATACAGTTTTGCCTCATGCTTTTTTAGTATTCTGTTTCCCATGTCCTTAAACATTCTTTACAAACATGGCTTATAATGTCTGCATATTAACATTCTACGATGTGCCTTAATTTACATAATTAGTTACTTTTTAACCTAAAGGATGTTTTTTCTCTTTAACATTTTTTTTTAATTTTCATTTTTGTCTATTACAATTTTGTGATGATTATCCTTATAAATAAATCTTTTTAAAAATCATAATTGTGTTCTTGAGTAAATTCCTAGAAGTGGAATTACTCAGTTAAAAGTTTACACATTTTAAAAATCAATTTATATCAAATTGTATTACCAATATCAGTGCATAAAATCTTGTTTGTATTTAAAGCCAGTATCTATTTTAACATCTACTTGATGCCAGATTTTTCACATTTGTTATTTCACTTTCTCCTGTAGCTTGAAAAAAATCATATTTAGAAGTATAAAAATAACTTCATGTGCTCATTGTAGAAAATTTTAAAGCTATAAAAGCATATTTTAAAAGCTGATATAAGTGATAACTAACACTAAAGATTTTTTCAGCCAATTTTTTGTATAGGAATGCATTTATACCAATGTGTTTATTCTATAAATGTTTTATGAGCATTTAAAAGATGCTTACTCCTTGGAAGGAAAGTTATGACCAACCTAGATAGCATATTAAAAAGCAGAGACATTACTTTGCCAACAAAGGTCCGTCTAGTCAAGGCTATGGTTTTTCCAGTAGTCATGTATGGATGTGAGAGTTGGACTGTGAAGAAAGCTGAGCGCCAAAGAGTTGATGCTTTTGAACTGTGGTGTTGGAGAAGACTCTTGAGAGTCCCTTGGACTGCAAGGAGATCCAACCAGTCAATTCTAAAGGAGATCAGTCCTGGGATTTCTTTGAAAGGAATGATGCTAAAGCTGAAACTCCAGTACTTTGGCCACCTCATGTGAAACGTTGACTCATTGGAAAAGACTCTGATGCTGGGAGGGATTAGGGACAGGAGGAGAAGGGGACGACAGAGGATGAGATGGATGGATGGCATTACCAGCTCGATGGACATGAGTTTGGGTGGGCTCTGGGAGTTGGTGATGGACAGATAGGCCTGGCGTGCTGCAATTCATGGGGTTGCAAAGAGTCGGACACGACTGAGCAACTGAACTGAACTGAACTATACTGAAAGGACCATTATAACAGAAATATATAACGTTCCATTATAACAGAAATTATTTTTATCCAGCACTTTTTCTAGTCTCCTTTAACCCTCAGAATAACACTTGGAGGTAGTGGACTACTGTTACTCCTATCTTGTAGAATGTTGGACCACAGAGGGACCCTAGGGTGTTCTGGTCTAACTCCCCAAGGGGGAATGTGAGCGCCAGAGAGGTCAGAGGTCCTGCCCATGATCCCATGGCACACTGTTGACCTGCACCCAGACCTCTTGACCTCTAGTCTGTTGCAGCAAACTGTATCTGATGTGGAACTGAATCAGCACTGTCCTCAAATGGGGTGGCTACATAATTGTCCAGAGCAGGACATCTTTAGAGGAAAGTCAGGGAACTATTATTAACTGATGTGGAATCATAGACGCACACTGAGGCTGTCACTGGCAAACGAGAGGTCCCTCTGGCTCTCTGGCTTCAGATCTGTAGCACTTTGAAATGCTTGGCAACACTGGATTTCAACCCATTTTAAAAAACGATGGTTAACAGTTCTGCAAAGCTTTCTGAAGCTGAGACTCTGCGCCAGGCCACAGAGATGAGCAGCTGTGGTCTCTGTGGGGCAGGCTGAGCAGTTTTATCAACAGACGTGACTAACGCTCACTGTTAGAAGCAGGGCATACTGTCACGGCACTGGAGTTCCTGGTCTGCTAGCAACCTCAGAGCTTCATATCAGAAGGAGATTCCAGTTTTCCTTAATGCTCCATCCTCTGCTCAGAACTGGCTAAGATTTTACTTATTTAGTGGAGCAACTGGCTGCCTTGTTAAGAGGAAATAGATAGGTTGGCTCATGAGGAAAGAATGAATGCATTCGGTTTGGAGTTTTGTTTTTTGTTGTTTTATTTAGTTATTTGGCTGTAGCCGGTCTTCACTGCAGTGGAATCTTTTTAGTTGCAGCATGCGGGAATCTAGTTCCCTGACCGGGGATGGAACCCGGGCCCCCTGCGTTGGGAACATGATGGAGTCTTAGCCACTGGACCACCAGGGAAGTTCCTGCATTTGGTCTTAAGTGGAGGGGCTAGAGTATTTCCAGGAGGGAGACAGGCGGTGAAACACAGCCAGGCTCCGCAGGAAGGATGGATCCATCAGCTCAGGGTTCCATTGAAGCGACCTACTTGTTTAGGTGTCAAAGTTTTGTTTTGGTCTTTTCAGGGTGTCATTTATTGAGTAATTGCTATTTATTGGACACTATGATAAACATTTTATACACAAGCTTCTAAAACGCAGGGCTGCTAGTTAAAAGGTTATCAGGAGGCTCTTACCCGGATCCAGGGAACTGCCTAATCCAGGGACGAGAGTGCTCCACCCTCCCCACCCCCAGAGCAACAGCCTGTGCTCCGGTTCCACTGTAGGATTCACACTTCCCCACTATGTGAGCAGACTCTGACTTTCCCCACCGGAGCCTAGATGGGGTTTAATGGAGATCAATAAGATTCCATTTGGGCGTTTAGATGGATTTCTCAGGACTGCTGAGAAAAGTGTAAAAAACTGCATTTTGTTAATGGTCCTTTCTTTGGCAGAGTAATAAATGCGTCCATCAACTAGCCCTTCGCACTTTAGTCTCACAGCGTATTCCAAAGACAACTTAGAATGCAGAGTGCTGGAGGCTCTTTCTTGAGCACCAGCTTGCCCTAGTTATAGGTTACATTTCAAATGCTAAGGAAAGCTGCTATCAATACACACAAAGGCGTGAGGGACTGAAATTGCTCTTCCTGTAGAGCTCAGGACTCCCTCGTGATGTGTTCCTTTCATATACCACAGCTGTCTGCCTAACACGTCCCTCTTATACGACGTCAGTAAGCGATGCATATTGATAAAGGTGTCATTGGCAGGCTTGCAGATCTGTCATTGTTTACTCCCCCAAACCAGCCTGTTCTTGCTCTCAAAGACCTACAACTGGAGGGATGGTAAAGGGGATCCATGTTGGTTGAGCCCTCTCTTTGGGACTGCCAGGCTTCCTACAAGCATGATACCATCCTCCCCTCCAAAGCTCTTTGCTGTGGATGTTGTGACTTCATTTTTAAAAGAAGCCTAGGAGAAGTGAAGTGACTCACCCAAGGTTGTACAGCCAGTTTCGAACTTGGGCTTTGGTCCCTGGGTTGTTCAACAGGAATCCTGTCGTCTTTCCACTTTAGATGCGTTTCAGTTGGTGGACAGGAATTTTCCCCTCCAGACTCCAAACCAGGGCTGATAAATGTATTTCACACCCCCTCAGTGGGCAGAGCATTGCAGTTGTGGGTTCTCCCCCAGGTCCTGTGACCACACACAAATATATTCAGTTCTGTAAGCCTCCATTTCTTGGCTTTGAAAATAGGCATGGGTTTTCCAATCCATGATTATTGTGAAGAAAAGATCTTGTAAAAAGATCCTCCTGCCAGAGGAGGGGCTCTGTGAATGCCTGTTCCCACCCCCATCCCTCGACCACAGGGTGTCTGCCTTTTCTCACTTTGTTACTTTGGTTTTTTTCTTTTTTCCACCTTAATCTACTATAAGCGGGAGCTATGCTCAAAGACCTTCTCTCCAGAGACATGCATGGCTGCCCCCTACCCTTCTGTGGCCCCTGATTGTTGCGGTGAGGCATTCCAGATAGCCCATGTCATTTTAGCAGACACAGTGGAAAGTTCTACAATACCAGGTTCCCTTCAGCCAATGATCAGGATACATGGCAAGGCGACCCCAAACCCCAATTCCCTAGTCCTGCCTGTGGCATCGGGCATCCTTATTTGCCTACACATACATGCATCTGGGCCCCACCTAAAAGGCAAGCCCAGATCATGTGGACTTTCAACATCCTAGCTGAGCTGTGAGCCAATTTGAAAGGAAGCCTGGGTGCCAAAGCAGATGCCTGAAGTCTCAAGATCAAATCCTTCTAAAGTACAGTCCCGGTCTTGTCACATTCCTGCTTTAAAAACCCACGTGACTCCCCACCTAAGGTCTGGTTTCCCTTTCCTTGTGTTCAAGGCCTAAACCTGTTGTTCAGAGACTCATTTACTACTTCTCTCTTCATATAGACCTTTGCTGCCATAATCAAAGTCCTCTTCTTCCCTTCTGCCTTCCCTCCATCCTTTCTTCATTTTGCAAATATTTGTAGTACTTTCCAAGTACCAGACACTGTGCTGGACACTGGAGAATATGGCAATGGACAAGCCAGGCTGGCAAGCGAGTGGCCACAGACAAGTCCACACTACAGTATGGGAAGTGTTGCAGCAGGAACCCCCAGGAGGCATGCCAAACCCAGGTTTGGAGCATTTGGGAAGCCTTCCTGGAGGTGGTGATCTTGAGATTAAGCCTGGAGGCTGAATGGGGGCTAGTGAGACTCACAAGGGTGGTAGTGATGCGAAAAAGGGAAAAGGAAAGGAAACACTCAAGAAGAGAGAACAGCATATACAGAACCTCAGAGGCAAAATTTTGTAGTTGTGCTCCAGGGGATGCCCTTCAGATCAGTTCTATGCCAGTGGTGCCCTGAAGTTGTGCAGATCTGCAGACTTGGGCAGAAGAGGGAGCAGTGAGTAGGTGAAAGTCAGGGCATGTCAACCAGTCTCAGCACACTTAGTGAGAAGTTACAAGACTTGAGAGGCAGAGTGGTGCCAGGGAGGTTGCTTGAGACCAGGTCAGGGCTAAGGGCCTGAGGCAGAGTATTCCTCCCTCTACTGTGGATGCTCAAACCCCCATCTCTTCATCTCTTCCCTCGGGACTCCTCTGTGGCTCCAGAAAGCCTTCCTTGGTTCCTCCCCACCGCCTCGCACATCCCCCTCTGCACTGGGCCGTCTTCTGTTCTGACAGGTCCCACCCCTGCCTTGCTGAGAGCTGCGTGGGACACTCCCCCTGCCCTCCCACCAGCTCGTTGGGGGCTGCGCCTCTCATAGTCTGTACCTTCCTCACCTTCTAGCCTGCTCAGGGGGCGTTTAGGAAATGTCTGTGGAATGAAACTGCTTGCCATACTTGTCTGGTCACACGCTGCTCTTATAAAAAAAAAGGTAAAGGTACCCCCCCTCTCTTTATATATACATGTTTATGCATACCGACATCTACAGTTTATTGGGTGTTTACTGGCTGCCATGCCATTCTCACGCCAGTATTCTTGCCTGGAGAACCCCATGGACAGGGGAGCCAGGTGGGCTACAGTCCATGGGGTTGCAAAGAGTCGGACAAGACTGAGCAACTAACACAGATGTCATTCTCAACACGTTACTTGTTTTAACTCCTTGAATCCTCAGAGCGACTCTGTAAAGTAGCTATTCTTTTTTTATTTTTTGCTCTCCGTGACTTAGATGAGTCACAAAGGGTGGGATAGGTTGCCCGAGGTCACTGTTACAGAACTAGCAAGTAGAACAGTAGATTCAGATGTAGGGTCCAGAGCCCTTCCTTTTAATATAATCCTGCACTGCTTCTGAGGATGCCAAATCGAGACAGCAGTGCCTTTTATTACATGTGTTTTAAGCAGGAATGCATTATGTACATTATAAAACATTTACAAAATAGATATTAGAAAAGAGTGACATAAAAAATACTTCTAGAATGATCTTGCACCCAGGAGATTGTTTTATGTCCCTTCCTGGGGACCACTTAAAAGATGCTGATGAATGAGAGGGAGGAAATTGACATAGATCTAGTAGTTTCTGTATATCATGGAAACCTCATGAGTTATTGTGCACCTGTTAATGGTCTGGGCTTCCCTAGTGGCTTGCCTGGTAAAGAATATACCTGCAATGTGGGAGACCTGGGTTCGATCCCTGGGTTGGGAAGATCCCCTGGAGAAGGCAACGGCTATCCACTCCAGTATTCTGGCCTGGAGAATTCCATGGACTCTATTGTCCATGGGATCACCCAGAGTTGGACATGACTGAGCGACTTTCGCTTCACTTATTAAGGGTCTGGCACCTTCTTAGGTGCTTGAATGTTAGGTATGAATGTTCAGAGCAACCCCAGAGGCCTGGGATGAGGCCTAGAGATTCCTTGGAAGGGAGAAGAAACAGGCATAAGGCCTGGGAGGGACTGTGCTGTTCTTAGCCCAGAATCTCCGAAGTTTGTGATGGAACAAGTTACTTAGTTCTGGAACTATTTATTTCATAAAGCTTGACAGATTTACTCAGGAAGAGGCTGTAACAAGCACCCTGGAACAACAGATCATGTTTCTTAACCTTTGTCTGAAATTCTAACAACTCAGTTTGGTCTGGTCCTGGTTATCTCAAGCTCATCAGAAGCTCTGATTGGAGATTAGAAGATGTCTTTGGTTAATAAAAGATGAGGAAATGAATGTATATTTGCTTAATTAATGCAGCCTGGCTGACAAAATCTTTTCAATCCTGGGACGGCAGGGGAAGGGAAATCTTGAATGGAATTCTTCATGGGGTGGTTTCATTCAGTTTGGTCAACATTTGTTAAGCACTGACCCTGGGATTCTGCTTGCTGAAGCATGTGCTCGGATGTAGTATCTTTAGTCCTTAAAATAACTTTATTAAAGGGGAGGAGCTCCTAACTTACAATGAGAAACTGGAACACATTGACCCAAGATCATATAGTCAATAGGAGGCTAGGGCATGAGGCAGACTCCTATTCTGTTGAACTTCAAAGCCTGCTGCAAGAAGGTACTGTATCCCAAGGGGGTACATACACTTTTATATGGAAGACAGCTACAGATAACTCCAAATACACCAGAGCAAACATGATATCAGAACTAAAAGGTTAGTTCAAAGAAAGAAATGACCTTCCCTGCAGTGCTATGTGGTAAGTGGTGTCAGGGAAGGGTCTCCCTAGGCTAAATGGGAAACCCTGGTTTGGACGATTTTAAGATAAATCAGTCCATGGGGTTGCAAAAAATCAGACACGACTGAGCAACTGAACTGAACTGAAGGCAAATCATAGCTCAGAGTTTTAGGTGAACCAAAACACAGATTTTGGAAAAGCTACCCAGAGATTGTACGTTGATCATGGATTCCTACTGCCTCAATTGCTGTTACTGAGTTTCTAAACGAACCAACCAAGTGGGATACACAGTAGCTCTATAAAATGTCACGTGTGGTTGGGCTCAGGGGTTGACATGAGTATCATGGAACCTGCACAATCCTGCAGGATTTGGTCACTGAACTGAGTGAGCCTCTCTTGGTAGGCAGACCCCACCGCCCCCCTGCCCTGCCCCTCCCGACAAGAATCAGCAGCTCTCTGTACCACCTCTTCCTCAGGGCTCTACCAAATCTCATGGTGATGTGCCTGGGCTGCATTTTGTTTCCTAAGTGTTTGGTCTCTGAAACACTGAATGGATCTGGTTATGTTTTAAACCTTCTGTGAGTCAAGGTGGGAGAAAAGCCGCAGGCCTGGCTGCCAGGCGAATGCTTTGCCTCGCACTGTGTACCCCCACATGTCTGTGCTTGTGTCCCCCTCTCTTGTAGACGATGTACTGCACATGCCTAATGGCCAGACACACGAAGGACGGCAAATCGCCTGTCCCCAAAGGTCTTGTCCCCAGTCGTCACCCCCGCTTCCGAGAGTTGGGAGTGTGCCCACAAAACGATAGAAAGCTGGCATTTTAGAATCCTGGGACCCTGACACATTAGAAATCTGCAGTTAAGCCTCCTGACTTAGTGCCCCAAAACTTGGTGCTTCCAAATGCACAGGATGTTAGTGTCGTAAAAGGTATACAGTATTTTCCTCTGAAATATTAGAATTTAAGAACGCTAGTCTGTGAAACAGAATTCATCTCTTCAGCCAACATTTATATAGTGCCTACTATGTGCCAGGTACTACATTAGAGTCTAGAGAGATGCGCAAGTGAAAAAGACTGTTAGAGTTCTTGCTCTCTCAATAAGTTTGCAGAGAACGTACTTAAAATCTTTAAAGTGTCAGATTCTTAGAAAAGTTTAAGTGTGTTGAAATCCTAGAAAGCCACCGGTGGAGGGGGCTCTAGATCATTCTTTCCAGCTCCCCCCTACCTTTTTATGAGGCCCAGAGGCTGTTCCAGGCATGCTGGATTAAAATCTGACTAATAAGAACATTATTTCAGTTCGTTAACATCAGAGAATGGCCAACTTCGCAGGGGCTCAGCGATCACCCAGGGTGGCTGCTCATTTTATCAGGAAGGCCACTGAAACTCAGAGCAGGGCAGCTGTGTGATAGAAGACACGGCTTGCCCCCGGGACTAGACCTCAGGTTTTCAGGCCTCTCTCAGAGAACAGGCAAAGCAGGAAGGCCTTCCCACTTGTTTCCGAGGGGCGCGCTCTTTGCAAGCTGCTCAGGAGGCCAGCTCTTCGGGAGTTTGCACCCACTTTGCCAGAGGCATCAGCCCCGCCCCCGGGCCACGTGTGCAGTAGATCACCCAGTGTTGGGAGCCCCCTCCTCCTGTTGGTGCGTGTTTTATTTTGCACACTCCCCCTCCCCGTGTGCCTCAAAACCAATTTTCTTTTTTTTTTTTTTTTTTTCTGTCTGTGTTTGTCTCTGTGGTTCGCAGGTGCTCCCTTGCATTGTTCATCCGCTTCATCAACCCCTATTGAGCAGTCCCCCTCCCCGCCCCCCTCCCCTCCGGCCAATGAGAGCCAGAGGCGGTTGCTAGGCAACGGTGTGGCCCAGCCAACCCCGGACTCAGACTCTGAGGAAGAGTTTGTCCCTAATTCATTCTTAGTTAAAAGTGGCTCCGCCAGCCTGGGGGTCGCAGCAAACGGTAAGTCCCTCTCTCTTCCTAACTTTGTGGGTTTGTGTTGTTTTACCCTTTCGTTGGCGATGCTGGTTAATCTGCCTGCTTGGGCTGCTTGCTAATCTGCCTGCTTGGGCTGCTTGCAGGGGTGGAGGGGCCTGGTGCATGGGGAGCTCGGGGTTCTCGGGGGAACCTGGCAGTCTCCATGGGCGGGGGAAGCCCCGCTCCTGCCGGGCTGCACTGCTGGGGTCTGTGGGGTTGGGGGGCGGGGTGCTGTCCCCACCCCTGTGACAGACGTTGGGCAGACAGAGTTGCAGAATAGAGATGCTCAGACAGATACCAGGAGATAGAAAAATCAGGTAGAACCTGAGTCAGGCAAAGACAGGGAGACAAAGATAGACTCGGAAAATGAAAAGTCAGAAATAACACCGATTGACTGCTTGCTGTGTGCCAGGAATTGTGCCAGCCACGGTCACCTGTTGCTTTATTGGATCCTCCTCACAGCCCTGCCTAAGAGACCGCGCTCGTAGTGTCTCCACTGACCGTGAGGAGGCTGAGAGAAAGGCTTCTGGCATTTTGGGAAGTTCTTGAGGTTTCACGCTGCCTGGAGACGGGGCTCTGGAGCCCAGGCAGCTGCAAGGCTGAAAGCTGACTGCAGAGAGAGCCACTGGGCTTGAGCAGGGAACTTCCTCTTACAGTCCTGCCCTGACTCTCTTAAGGAGAGGAGGTGTGGGAGGACTCCGTGCAAGACGTTCAGGCTGGCCAGGAGCTTGCAGACCCAAGTGTCAGCGTCTGGTCAGGTGCTATGTGACCTGGGCCAATGTACTCGCAGCCTCTGTGTCTGGAGGTGACTAGTCCACTTCTTTGCAAGAATTCGAAGCCTGGAGGGGATTCAAGCCTACGGAGGCAGGTGATATGTATGAGATAACCTGGGATCTTCCTGATGGACCATTATGTCCTGATTATCAAAGAAGAGGAAAGAAAATGAGACTCTCTCCACTTAACATTGTAGCTTGTGTGTTGATTTTGCAAACATTTATTAGTAAGTGCCTGTGTGGCACTACATTCCGGTCCAACTCTGGAAATGGCGGCAAAGAATCAGAGAGAACAGGCAGGACTAATGGGCTCTGCGATCAGACATCTTTGCATTAAACGTAAGCTTTATTGCTGTGGAATTTCAGATAGGGCACATTGCCTCTAAGCTTTTCCTCAAGCGAGTATAACGTGGGCATTGTGGTACCCAGCTCATGATGAGGGCTCATCAGGGCCTGGGATAGAGTTTGGTAAAGGTTAGTCATGGCCACAGTCACTGCCCACCTCCCTCCAGGGAATTTATATAGAGCCTGTATGTGAAAGCTCCCAGCACACTGCCTGGCCCTTAGTAATGCTCAGAAGAGTCAGACTCCTTATCTCTTAGGATCATTACAGCCCAAGGTGATAAAGGAGGTGGGAACCTGGTGTTAGGGGTGACTCAGGAGAAGAGCCTCCAGTCTGCCCAAGAGAATCAGGAAATGTTTCCTAGAGGAGGCCTTCCCTGGACCTGAAAGAAAAAGTAGGGTATGTTAGATGGAGATAACCATGGCTTTAATAACCCAGGATATTCTGGGCAGAGGGAAAACATAGACAAAGGACCCAGGGTAGGGAGCTGCTGGGATCCTGGCGCCAGCTCTCTTATACCCGGGAACATGGCCAGTAAATAGGCATGAACTTTGGAAGGGTGTGGGAGGCCACATGGTAAGTGACCTGAGTTCCTCTGGGTGCTGAACTGAGGCTCTCAGGCATTACCCAAGGCCCCACCCCCCACCACCACCGTGACAAAGAAAGGTGGCTTATCCCCGGCTCCCTCCTCTAACCAGGATCTCTTCCAGCCTTTGCTATCTTTGAAAACCAGACAGATCTTTGGCCTTGGTGGTTCTCTTCTGGCAGGATCTTGAGCCCTGCATCCTCTGTGACCAAGAGCAAAGCCGTCCTCCAGTGCCTTTTCCTTCTGTGCTCCTGAGAGTGGCACTGTCCTTTTGGTGGTTCAATATCATTACACTTTTATACCTTTTAGCCACCCTTGCTTTAAACTGTGCAGAGAAATAGGGACCTGGGAATGGTTTCAGGCCCAGCTCTATGTCTTACTGGCTATATATCCTTACAGGACAATCACTGTCCTTCTTCAGGCCTCAGTTTCCCCATCTTGCCAACGATGGAGCAATTTCTAAGGTATTCTAATTTTCTGAGTGTTGTATGGGTGCCGACAGGTGTGCCAGTCAGTAGCCTTCTTAAGCTTACTTGGAAAAATATGTATATACATTGGGATATTTTTTGTTCATTTCTAAATAAATAAGCCTTGCAGGTAAAAAAGAAGGCAGGAGATTAAAGTCCTTAATCTCTCCTCTTGCTAATTAACTGAAAAAGAGCTATCATACTGGTGCAAGTTCTGCAGCAGACTGATGGCATTGTTGCATTATTGATGTGCAGGGAACATGGGGGACTTCAGCCTACAGCTGTCTGCTCAGCTTCGCTCCTCCTGACTCCGGCTCCCAGGGGACTTAGAGACTTCAAAGTCCTTCCCTGGGGCCTTGCTCTGAGTGTGCCACTTTAAAGTGAAAAGTGCCAGTGTTAGTCACTCAGTCCTATCCAACTCTTTGCAACCTCATGGACTGCAGCTCACCAGGTTCCTCTGTCCATGGAATTTTCCAGGCAAGAATACTAGAGTGGGTTGCCATTCCCTTCTCCAGGGGAACTTCCCAACCCAGGGATCGAAGCTGGAAGTCACTCTAAAGGTTGGTAATGAATGTGTCCCGTGCCTGAAGGGAAAGTCTCAGCCCTTGGTGATCTGCTGCTCTGGGTTTGGTGGGTCACAAGTGTCATTCTGCCTGCCACCTTCCTGTGCCCCGAAACTCCAAAGCTAGGGGTCTTCCATGATCCCAAGGACCTACTGCCATTAGCACGGACCCAGCCCAACAAGTGAGGATGAGTGGGCCCTGCTCCATAGTGGGCCCAATACTTGTTAAATTTTGTTTCGTTGTTTTTTCATGGAAAAGTGTGAAACTGTTTTAAAGGAATCATCTCTGTTGCTTCTGTCATTTACAAAAGTAACAGTGCTTGCTAACATTCAAACAGTGCAGAAGGGTAACAAGTGAAGTCCTCTTGTAACTCTTCCTCCCAGAGGTATCCACCTTTTAACAGTTTGGTGCAGGGCCTTACAGATGCCTTTTAGGGAGTGAAAATTAGTGAGTAAATACAGGAAGGGAGGAGCAAGCAGTACATGAGGGCCACAGTGCAGCCAAGAGACCAGGCATGCATGCTGAGTCGCTTCAGTCGTGTCTGACTCCTTGCGACCCTGGGGACTGTAGCCCACCAGGCTCTCCACTATCCACAGGATTCTCCAGGCGAGAATGCTTGAGTAGACTGCCATGCCCTCCTCCAGGGGATCTTCCCGACACAGAGACTGAACTTGCATCTCCTGTGTTTCCTGCACTGACAGGTGGGTTCCTTACCACTAATGCCACCTGGGAGGCCCAAGAGAGCAGGCCTGCAGTCAAGCCTTCTGAAATCGGGCCCCAGAGATGTGACCCTGGGCACAGAACCTTAAACCTCAGAGCCTCAGCTGCAGCACAGGTGAAATGGGGAAACCCTTCTGGGTTCACTATCTCCCTTCCCTACCTCCATTCCTTTCCACCAACTGAAGGCTTTAAAGACCACCTGACAAAGTAGATTAATTGCTCTGGCTCCTTGAGAGGCCTACTTCCCCAGAGGCGTCTTTGAGAAAGTACTTTAAATGACAAAGGCAGCCCCTCAGGCTCCTGGAGGGTGAAAATTAAGTCTCCTCTGGCAGGAGCTGACTCAGCACCCTCCTCTGAGGGCTGGCCCTTTGGGAGGCAGCCTTCTGGGGGCCAGGCTGTGTGCTCCACGGGCTCCAGAGGCCCTCTGCCTCCAGCTGTGTCAACTCCTGCCCCGGCTGCGATCCCAGGCCCTGGGCTCCCCAGAACCGCCCTGCTAAAATCCCCATGTAAAGAGCAGGGAGGCCATGTGCGGCATCACAGAACAGGAAAGGAAACAGGAAGCAGCTCTCCTCTGTCATCAAAATCCTAATCCACTCCAGGGATAACCATCTAGAAGTCACTGATAGATACAAAGAAAGATTTCACTAAAATAACAACTTGTCACAGCTGAGGAGCTAAGGAAGTGGTTAGGATTAAATAGATCTTTGTCCCTATCCCCACAGGAACTTTTCAAAGGAAATATTAAATGTGCTGTCATCTGGTGGCTCAAATGGTAAAGAATCTGCCTGCGATGCAGGAGACCCGGATTCAGTCCCTAGGTCAGGATGATCCCCTGGAGAAGGAAGTGGCAACCCACTCTAGTATTCTTGCCTGGGAAATCCCATGGATGGAGGAGCCTGGTGAGCTACAGTCCATGGGATTGCAAAGAGTCAAATACGACGCAATGACTAACACTTTCACTTTTTTTCAAAGTCTAAAGTAGAAGGATTTTAAAAGCTCGTTGGTTAATATTTAACAGGGTCAGAAAATAAACAGCTCAGAGAAAGCTGTCCCTTTCTCAAAGCTGAGGTGAGATAGGAACGGTGGGAGAATTTACATGTGATGAGCAGCTTTGGTGTGTCATTTCTTTACATGCATTATCTTTTTTGAGCTTCTGTTTCTCTCTGTTCAGCAAACTGAGGCCCCAGAGAGCGTCAGGGGCTTGCCCATGGCTTCACTGCTCGTAAAGAGCATGCAGAGACTCAGACCCAAGCCTACTCGATTTTCGGGCCTCAATTTTCTTCCTTTATCCCCAATTTTTTGATGTTGCTTTCAGTACCAGATCTTGTTATTTCTGTGTCTTTTTAGTAGGAAGCTGAAGAAGGGGAAGTCCACCAAAGAAAAGCTGATTAAAAAAAAAAAAAAATCCTAGTTGTACTCACCTCACGAACCTTGTTGAAGCCTCTATTATGTGAGAGATGTGTAATCTCACTGAATCATGGGAACTCATGGGATCTTGCTGAATCTTCCTATCTATCTTGTGTCATAGCCATTTTTAGTCTCACTGAGGCAATAGCAGGCAATAGAGGTTAAGTAACCCCCTAAATCACACAGCTTCTAAGTCGCAGAACCAGATCTGATTCCCAGGTCTGTTTGAAACCAGAGTGAAATCTTTCCCTTGTTTGGTGAGGACTATGGGAGTTTCAAAGATGAATCAGGTCAACGACTTAGACACTAAATTTTGCTGCTGCTCCTTGAAAGCCAAGCCCTGGATGCTGGGTGATCTGTGGCCTTTTTTTTTCATCCCTTTTCCCCCTGCGCTGGGCCTCACCAGATTTCCCAGGCTGGTCCCACTGGTCAACATCACTGTTGTTTGGCAGTTTCATTGACTTTCTCAGGTCTTAAGCAGCTGGGCTTATTTTGTTTTGACTTCCAATCCGGCGGAGGAGTGTTTATTTTTCTTTCTAAATGAGAAACACTGCTATGTATGTGAGCTCCTTCCAAAAGTGTTTTCTTAAAACACAACAAAAAATTCAACTTAATTTAGAACCTATCCAGATTCCCCTGAGGGAGTCTGCCAGGGTCCTGTTAAGTCAGTTTGTGAAACCATAAGGCAAAATTGTGCCTGTTTCCTACTATGGAGACGTATGCAGTGAGGCTTTTGTCTCCTTTCTCCGTGAATTTCACGGAACCTGATTTAGTTGTTCCGTGCCAACTGCAGGTATTTGGGTGTCTGTATGATGCCCAAGACCCAAGGGTTAAGGACATAGGAGCATGTGAAGTTTTCAGGCATTTTTGCATCAAAAGACTCTTGTTGGTAAATAAATTCTTACACCAGCCACGTCAAGAATGTAAGTCCTTAACTCCTAAGAACAAGACAAATTGATTTCTTCCCTCTCTCCTGCCTTCATCCACGATGACGTTTGAAATGTTTGTGGATGTTCTCCTGATGGATGAGGGGTAACATGCACTGCCTCTAAGCATAAATATCCTCTGAAATAGGTATTTAATTCATAGGGTCAAAAATCCCTCAAACGAAGCCCTTGGAGTTGCATTTTAGAATCTAGGAATTTTTAGATTTAAGGAATAAAATTCAGTACACATACTGTGTCTTTCCTAACATTCTCAGAGTGCTGGGCAAGCCCATGGTAATCAAATACCTTGATATTTCTGCAGTCAGCCATATGAACAGCTACACTGGTGACATTAAAAAAAAAAAAGGACTGTGAGATCCTCTGAGGTCAGACTTCGCAACCAGAACAGTTTTGATAAAACTTTGTCTTAGAAAAGAAAAACCTCTCAGTCTTAAGAGTTTTGAGTTTTTTTGGAATGGTGGCTTCCGATGGTGATCCTGAATTGTGCCTTTTCTTAAATGGGTGGAAGGGGTCCCATGATTCAGAAAGGCTCATAACAGACAATCATAGAGATAACCAGAAAACTTGGTAACTAGAAGGGAAGCTACAAGGGCTTCACTTGTAGCTCAATCAGTAAAGAATCTGCCTGCAGTGCAGAAAACCTGGGTTTGATCCCTGGGTTGGGAAGATCCCCTGGAGAAGGAAATGACTACCCAGTCCAGTACTCTTGCCTGGGAAATCCCATGGACAGAGGAGCCTGGTGGGCTGCAGTCCACAGGGCTGCAAAGAGTTGGGCACAACTGAGCGACGAACACTTACTCAGAAGGCACGATACAGGTGCAGATTGCTGACGGAGCAGCTCCCTATTTATCTAACATGAGTGCTTGGAAGACCAAGCCCCTCGAGTGTAGATGTGCGGGTTCAGGAGGCCAGTGCCAGCAGGTTGGCTGACTTGCAGGCCTAGGAATTCAGGAGGTGAGAGGCCAACTGCTCTATTCTCCAAAGTCTAGAACTCGGCGGCTCTGAGTAGGAACCTCCCCTGACAGCCCCTTCGGGTGTATGGACAGGCCCACCCCAACCTTTCTGTGCTGCCTGGCTGTCTTCTATATAAACCCTTCCTTGACAGTCTAAGGACCTGGTTATTCCCAAGTCTGATTTCCAGGTTCACCCACCGATTCCTTGAGGCAGGCCTTGTCTGACGTTGTGTCTTCAGAGCTGAGCATATATAGGTGTTGCAGTCAAAACTGAAAAAAAAAAAGTTGATATTCTCTCGTCTTCTCTTTTACCAGCTCCCCTCACCCCACCCCACCCCCCAACAAACACACACACACACGCACGCACTCACCCTGCTAGGAATGGTGCAGTGGGCCGCATGGGCCATATAACCGGAGACCCGCAGAGAGGATTTGCCCTAGTGCAGAGTCAAGGGTCAGTATACAGCCCCAGATCCAGGGCCCTCTCTACCTCACCAGGTACCTCCCTCTGCTCTGACGGCTCTCACCTGCAGCCTCCCTCCAGGGGCGGGTGGCTGTGTCCCCCCAAGTGGGGGTGGGGACAGCCACGCAAGGGTGACTTCCGGTTTTCGTAGGGTCCACAAAGCCCTTTTTCATACGTTGCCTCAGGCGGACTCTGGTGAGTAATTTAATCGCCACATTGGCTTTCTTAGGAGGTAAGGCTTCTTCCTGACCTTGCAAAATAAACAGGTCGCATTTTGAGATAATGTAACCAAATGTCCTGGGAGAACCAGGGCCCTCTAATTAGTCACTCACGTGACCCGATTGCAGACTCTTTGCAGCTCCCTTTCCACATTAAAAGGTACAGAAATAACATTTTTGGTGTCTGGCTTGATTAGACCTAGGAATTCCTAGACCACCCCTCGAGGAAGGCACGGTAGCCCTGCGTCTGGACTATTTCCACCTGGAAACTAAGCCTGGATTGTGTCCCTGTGGGAATGTTTGTGGCTTGCTCCCTGGGGCCCTTATGGACACCAGGCCACATCTTCAGGCATCTCCCGACAGTTCGGGGCACAGACTATTGAAGAGGCGCCAGGAGGAAAGCTAAGGAGAGCTTGGGAGAGTAGTGTGTCTCACGTTTTGGTAACCCTGGCACTCCCCAAGCGCGTTCACATCCACCATCTCCCGGGACCCAGAGCTCAGGGCGTGAAGTTGGCCAAACGTGGAGAAAGCACCAGGCAGGCGGGAGGGTAGAAGCTGGGCTACCCCTCTGACTGTGCAGCTTTGGGCCAGTTTTAGATCTGCCCTCAGCTGGTTGATCCACACTCCGAGGCCCGCCGCCATCCACAGAAGCTGAGTTTTCCAGCTGTCACCCCTCCTGGTATAAGCCTCCGGGTAATCTCGCCCGAGTCGTCCTGGAAACCTGCTTGGGGAGACGTGTGTGCCTTGGGACAGCAGCCCTGCCTTCTGAGCCCGACTCTGCATCCGACCTGCAGCATGACCCCCACCTGCCCCGTGCTTGGTTCCTTGGCTGTCTTGTCGGGGCGGTGGGAGGACTTGGTTATATCAGCATTCCCCAGGCTGGTTCCTTTGTGTGTCACTATCAGAGTCTGCACTAGAGCAGGGCCCACCTCCACGCCATTTCCTTGCCTTTAAACTGCTTCCTTTCTTGCACTTTTTCTTAAGCTAAGTGAATTTATTTTTTAAAGGAAATTGTATATTACTGCGGCAATTTACTTGCCATAAATAGAGGGTAGCTGTAAAAAATAAATATGGTGAGATAAAGCCTGCTCTAGAACGCCGAGCAGAGATTTGCTTCTCTTTGTTAAAGAGGGACATTGGCAAGTGTTAGGTGTTAAAAACCTAACAGTACCAAACAGAGACTTCCTCCTCCTCATCAGAAGCTTGCAAGAGGATGGAGGCTGTCCTACATGTGAACAAATAGCTCACTCATTCCCCACCTAAAACCATGTCCGTGGGATCCATGGTTCCGTGGCTTTTTCTAGAACTCTGTGTAGACTTTCAATGCTATATCCTCCTCGGCCTGCTCACCTTGAGAGTAAATATCTCTTGCTGTCCCCAGAGCCCCCTGTCCTCCCCCTTCCTAAGTGGGGTCTTTTCTAAGCGAACTGTTCCCGCCTTCCCCTCCTGCCCTCTGCCTTTGTCATCAGGGCTGAACCGGGTGGTTTGTGCTCACCTGGATCCCCCGTTACTGGTTAATAGCTCCAAGTGGCTCCTGCTTCTCCCCTTCCTCTTCTTTCCCTTTTGCTCCCTCTTCTTCTGCACTGTCATTGTTGATATAGGTGTTTGAGATCGCATGACTTAAAAACCATTCCCTCTGCTTTAAATGGCCTAAAAGGACTGAAGCCAGAAGGAAAACAGAAATGCCACCATATATGGAGCCACGGGAGAGAGAGGCTGTGGAGGCCTGCAGGTCCGTCGTGTGCTGTGTGCCCTTGGGAAGCATGCCCAGCCCCTCTGGGTCTCAGTCCCCTGCTCTGTAAAAATGGATATTGGCTTTAATAGTACTTTACAAAATTGTTGTGTCTGTGGGAAACTACGAGCAAGCCTTCTAACATAGTGATTGCTCCATAAGAGATGCGCGGTGAATGTTCGCGTCCTCACTCCCTTCTCTAGAACCCAGAAGGTTCTGGCAGAAATCTCTGGAAGGAAGGCAGATTCCTACACTCTCACCACCCCTCCCAGGCCCGGAGGAGGGACAACAGTGAACAGCTCTGTCCTGGAGGCCTGAGCTTTAATCCCCCTCCCACTCCTGGATGATTTGCAGAGATTTAGGGTGGGAGAGTGAGCCCGAGGCACCAGCTAAACAAACATAGCGTGGGGCCCTAGAAACAGAGCCCCCACCCTCCGTGTGGGGCTNCAGTACTGTATTGGTTTTGGTATACATTGACATGAATCCACCACGGGTGTACATGAACTCCCAAACATGAACCCCCCTCCCACCTCCCACCCCACATCTTTTTTCTAGGAATTTTCATCTTAGAAACCTTCCAAAAATGTGGAAGTTCAAAACAGTCTCAGAAACAATACGACAGTTATAGGGACTTCCCTAGTGCTCCAGGGGCTAAGATTCCACACTCCCAATGCATGGAGCCTGGGTTCAATCCCTGCTCAGGGAACTAGATCCCATATGCCACAACTAAAGATCCTGTATGTCATAACTAAGACCTTGTGCAGCCACATAAATAAATATTTTTTCAAAATAAAGAAACTGTATGATAGCTATAAGTGGATTTAATTGCAAACGCATTTGCTCTTGGGTTCGAAATAGCCCGGTTCCATATCCATCATTTAGATCAAAGAAGAGTTACCTTGGTTCTATACAGAGGCAGTCTTCTTTGTATTCGGAGTAGTATGTTAGTCTTTCCCGTTAATTTAGAGTGTTTCCAAAACTTCCCTAATAGATCAGTTATAAAGCTGGGACTGCCTCCTGTGAATCCATGGGGATGTTCTGCAGTGTTTGAAGCACATTTTACTGGCAGAGACCACTGCATGGTGTTTGGGGCCACTCTGCCTTGCCTTTAGGGACCTGGTGTGAGGATTCTTTCTGAGACCTTGAGGCCTGTTACTTTTTCACGTCACCCCTCCCAGTTGGCTGTGGCCACTGCCATGCTCATCCACATTAAGTGCTCTCTGCCTCTTTCACCTCCTCTTACACCTCAGAAAGCTGGACGTAAACAATGACCCCACATCTCTAACCTCTTCATGAAATATTCCTTCTATTGCTTAAAGGTTGACTAAAATCTGGCTCACAGAGAAAAAAAACAAAACAAAACACTTTCTCAGAGACTTCTGGTGGAAGGTGCTCATCTACCCAAGCTCCATGGATCCTGGGGCAGGAGGGAGCCAACATTCCTCTCCCTTCCACTGCAGCCTACAAAACATTGCTCTTCCTCTTCAACTGATATTCCTCATCTCAAAAGCTAAACCAGCTGCCCTTGTGGCTGTTGTGAAGTGGCTGGAGAATGTTAAGGATATAGCCCACCATCAACCATTAACAGCATTCAGCCTAATCTTGATTTTCATCCAAGATTCAGAAGAATCAACCAATCTTAAATCCTATTTCCCGTCTTGCATGGAATAGAGTTTTGCCCCGGGTTCCAGGAATCCTAATCAAGTTTTTGTCAGAAAAGGCCTTGAAGACTGTTTCCATTTAGCCATGGATAACTCAAGCTCAAGAAGACTGTGTAACTGCTAGTTTGATAGGTGTGGAGGGCCCTTTCAGGATTTCTTACAGTGTAGTAGGAAAGACAGCCTTGCTCTCTCTTCTTGTGGGAAAAATGGAAAAAAAAATCAAATAGCCAACATCAAAACAATGGCTTATGTAAAAACACTATGGCTATACTTTTTTCAAATCACTGGGTTCTTTGCAGTTAATTATAGACAGCTTCACCCCCACAGTTTATAGTGGTTCAACTTAATGATTTTTCAATTTCACAATGGTACAAAAACAGTAAGCAATCAGTAGAATCCATTTTTAATTCTGATCTTTTCCCAGGTTGGTGATTGATTGATGGGGCTGGTGATACACAATACAATCCATCCCAATGCTGGGCAGCAGTTTCAGTTCCCATCAGCCACGCCATCATGAGGGTAAAAAAGTGAAACCACAGTCATTCTATTAATATATCCATACAACCATTCTGTTTTCCACTTTCAGTACTGCTGCTGCTGCTAAATCGCTTCAGTCGTGTCCGACTCTGTGCGACCCCATAGACGGAAGCCCACCAGGCTCCCCCGTCCCCGGGATTCTCTGGGCAAGAACACTGGAATGGGTTGCCATTTCAGTACAGTATTCAAAAAATTCTACGAGCTACTCAACACTTTATTGTAAAGTTGTTGTTGAGTCGCTAACCTGTGTCCAACTCTTTTGTGACCCCATGGACTGCAGCCCACCAGGCTCCTCTGTCCATGGGACTCTCCAGGCAAGAACACTGGAGTGGGTTGCCATTTCCTTTTCCAGGGGATCTTTCCAACCCAGGGATCGAACCCACGTCTCCTGCTTGGGCAGGCAGATTCTTTATCACTGTGCCACCAGGGAAGCCCTTCATATAAAATAGGCTTTGTGTTGGATGATTTTGCCTTAACTGTAGGCTAATGCAAGTGTTCTGCTTAAGGCAGGCTGGGCTCAGCTATCATGGTCCATAGGTTGGGTGTAGTAAATGCATTTTTGACTTCAGGCTATTTTAACTTATTATAGGTTTTTCAGGACCTAACCCCATCATAAGTCAAGGAAGACATGTACTAAATCTTACCCCATGTTTCTCATTTAATAAGTAGTGTGATTTTAAAAACAAAATTATCCATGCATTCATCCTCCAAGTTTCTGATAACCAATACCTTGAGCAACACACAGTATGTCTCTCTCCCGTTGACTCAAAGATCATCAGTTTTGGTTTTGTGAAAGGGTATTGGGGTCTGCTAAAACTCAGAGTCCAAACTATAACTTGACTTTTTAAGAACACTTTACAGATTAACACAGTCATTGTGAGGAAGGAATGCTTTCCTCACTTTGGTTTTGAAAGCAAAGTAATGTATCAAATGACTCTAACTCTGTATCATTGAGGTAGCATTCTTCCTTTGTAACACTCCATCTTCATTTATAAGTCTCCATAAATAATGGTTATTAAAGAAGTCTACTACTGTACCAGAACAGATTCTAATAAGATTTTACATAGTATTCATTCAAACAGAAAAGGATATGGGAATTATTAATAAAAGAAAATTATCCTTGGTAACAGAAGATTTTTTTTGTTTTTGCATCTAAATTAATTTTCTTCTTACTGAAAAAAGTTACTGAGTAGCTTCTTGTGTATAAGGAAATGCAGCTGTCTAGACAGACTCCACTCCTTGACTGCTGACACTGAATTCAGCCATATGAGAGTGAGTTTCCCCTCCCTTCTCCCTTATTACTGTTTTCCTATTTCTGTTCCCCATTCATTCCCCTTGTTTTCTATTTCACTTGTTAACTCATTCATTCATTCACCATCCTCCACTATTGTTCATTTATTCACTCACCATCCACCATAGTTACCTAAGTGGCTATAAGTAATGTTTCCTGTTACATTTGTTATTGTTAATAGCTCCAGTTTAATACACAAAATTTTCAACTCTATTAGTAAAAATTAATGCAATTCCTAAAAGTCTTTTAAAAAAGACAGATGATGCATCTTTGAGTCATTTAGTCAAGAGTGATCATGGTGTGATGTTAACCTTCTTTCCTTACAACCAAGTCTACATGTTTGTAAGATGCCAAGCAGAAGAGACAGGTAACACAATCATTGCACCACCCCTCCACAGGCCCTCTGGGCAGGAGGTCATAAGACACTGAACAATGAAATCCAATAAGAGGTCCACATTCCTTCCTATGGAAACAGCTTAACTGGAAAAGGGAAGAAAGGAAGAAATGGAGACAGGCATGACACATTTCACTTTATAAAGATCCAGTTAACATCTAGGTTCATATGAACAATCATATAAGTATACTGGTAATAATAGGGCACTGGAACTAGAGGGATTGGAGAAAACAAAAGATGTTAAAATTCCAAGTGTCATACCCAGAGGTGAACTCATCATACTGCATGGGCCCCTGCCAAGAGTCCTTCCTAGATTTAGGATTGCAATTCATGTACTCTATTCCTTAAGGAGAGCTCTTTGCTAAAAACCTGGCTCAGCCAGCGTAATGCAAAGTCAAAAACTTTTACTACTCCTAACAATATTCTTACATTTTCCCTGAGGGAATTAGGTTAATGAATAAAAATACATGTTGTCATTCTACTCTCATGGGAAGGAAAAAAAGAAAATGAAAAAGAAGNCGTAGGGTCCACAAAGCCCTTTTTCATACGTTGCCTCAGGCGGACTCTGGTGAGTAATTTAATCGCCACATTGGCTTTCTTAGGAGGTAAGGCTTCTTCCTGATCTTGCAAAATAAACAGGTCGCATTTTGAGATAATGTAACCAAATGTCCTGGGAGAACCAGGGCCCTCTAATTAGTCACTCACGTGACCCGATTGCAGACTCTTTGCAGCTCCCTTTCCACATTAAAAGGTACAGAAATAACATTTTTGGTGTCTGGCTTGATTAGACCTAGGAATTCCCAGACCACCCCTCGAGGAAGGCACGGTAGCCCTGCGTCTGGACTATTTCCACCTGGAAACTAAGCCTGGATTGTGTCCCTGTGGGAATGTTTGTGGCTTGCTCCCTGGGGCCCTTATGGACACCAGGCCACATCTTCAGGCATCTCCCGACAGTTCGGGGCACAGACTATTGAAGAGGTGCCAGGAGGAAAGCTAAGGAGAGCTTGGGAGAGTAGTGTGTCTCACGTTTTGGTAACCCTGGCACTCCCCAAGCGCGTTCACATCCACCATCTCCCGGGACCCAGAGCTCAGGGCGTGAAGTTGGCCAAACGTGGAGAAAGCACCAGGCAGGCGGGAGGGTAGAAGCTGGGCTACCCCTCTGACTGTGCAGCTTTGGGCCAGTTTTAGATCTGCCCTCAGCTGGTTGATCCACACTCCGAGGCCCGCTGCCATCCACAGAAGCTGAGTTTTCCAGCTGTCACCCCTCCTGGTATAAGCCTCCGGGTAATCTCGCCCGAGTCGTCCTGGAAACCTGCTTGGGGAGACGTGTGTGCCTTGGGACAGCAGCCCTGCCTTCTGAGCCCGACTCTGCATCCGACCTGCAGCATGACCCCCACCTGCCCCGTGCTTGGTTCCTTGGCTGTCTTGTCGGGGCGGTGGGAGGACTTGGTTATATCAGCATTCCCCAGGCTGGTTCCTTTGTGTGTCACTATCAGAGTCTGCACTAGAGCAGGGCCCACCTCCACGCCATTTCCTTGCCTTTAAACTGCTTCCTTTCTTGCACTTTTTCTTAAGCTAAGTGAATTTATTTTTTAAAGGAAATTGTATATTACTGCGGCAATTTACTTGCCATAAATAGAGGGTAGCTGTAAAAAATAAATATGGTGAGATAAAGCCTGCTCTAGAACGCCGAGCAGAGATTTGCTTCTCTTTGTTAAAGAGGGACATTGGCAAGTGTTAGGTGTTAAAAACCTAACAGTACCAAACAGAGACTTCCTCCTCCTCATCAGAAGCTTGCAAGAGGATGGAGGCTGTCCTACATGTGAACAAATAGCTCACTCATTCCCCACCTAAAACCATGTCCGTGGGATCCATGGTTTCATGGCTTTTTCTAGAACTCTGTGTAGACTTTCAATGCTATATCCTCCACGGCCTGCTCACCTTGAGAGTAAATATCTCTTGCTGTCCCCAGAGCCCCCTGTCCTCCCCCTTCCTAAGTGGGGTCTTTTCTAAGCGAGCTGTTCCCGCCTTCCCCTCCTGCCCTCTGCCTTTGTCATCAGGGCTGAACCGGGTGGTTTGCGCTCACCTGGATCCCCCGTTACTGGTTAATAGCTCCAAGTGGCTCCTGCTTCTCCCCTTCCTCTTCTTTCCCTTTTGCTCCCTCTTCTTCTGCACTGTCATTGTTGATATAGGTGTTTGAGATCGCATGACTTAAAAACCATTCCCTCTGCTTTAAATGGCCTAAAAGGACTGAAGCCAGAAGGAAAACAGAAATGCCGCCATATATGGAGCCACGGGAGAGAGAGGCTGTGGAGGCCTGCAGGTCCGTCGTGTGCTGTGTGCCCTTGGGAAGCATGCCCAGCCCCTCTGGGTCTCAGTCCCCTGCTCTGTAAAAATGGATATTGGCTTTAATAGTACTTTACAAAATTATTGTGTCTGTGGGAAACTACGAGCAAGCCTTCTAACATAGTGATTGCTCCATAAGAGATGCGTGGTGAATGTTCGCGTCCTCACTCCCTTCTCTAGAACCCAGAAGGTTCTGGCAGAAATCTCTGGAAGGAAGGCAGATTCCTACACTCTCACCACCCCTCCCAGGCCCGGAGGAGGGACAACAGTGAACAGCTCTGTCCTGGAGGCCTGAGCTTTAATCCCCCTCCCACTCCTGGATGATTTGCAGAGATTTAGGGTGGGAGAGTGAGCCCGAGGCACCAGCTAAACAAACATAGCGTGGGGCCCTAGAAACAGAGCCCCCACCCTCCGTGTGGGGCTCCCTGCCTTGCTGCCGTTTGCCCAGCGTTCCTGGAACCACGTGTGGTACTCGGTACCAGATCAAACACAGTGATGCCTTCTCCTTCTGGTCAGCGGGCATCCTCTCCAACCCTCCTCCCCGAGTTGAAAGGAGAAGGAAATGACTGGTAATTCATTTACACTTCACTCCCTCTCTCCTGAACGGATCGTATTTCTGCAAATAACTCTGGGACGCTGCTGCACAGGCTGACAATAATACATGTATTTGTACTTCCAGAAACCCCTTTTTGATTACCACAGCGGAGGCTGTGGGAGCATCTACGCCTGATAGGAGCCAAGTTCCTGCCTCTGTTAACTGTCTGACCTCCCCTGTCGCTCAGTTGCCCATCTGTAAAGCGGGCATATGGATAGCAGTCTAGGGTTGATACAACTGTGAGACAGGATAACATCTGAGACACTGAGCTTACAGGGGATGCTGAGTGTTGACTGGTCTCCCCTTCTAATCTGGGGCAAAGAATGAAATTTGTTTCCAGTCAGTGAGAAGGGTTTCTGAACAGAATTGCAGTTGTGATCACTTCCCTGCTGTCATGGGCTTCCTAGGTGGTGCTAGTGGTGAAGAACCTGCCTGTCAAGGCAAGAGACTTAAGAGATGCAGGTTCAGTCCCTGGTTTGGGAAGATCCCCTGGAGGAGGCCATGGCAACCCATTCCAGTATTCTTGCCTGGAGAATCCCATGGACAGAGGAGCCTGGTGGGCTGCACTCCATGGGGTCGCAAGGAGTCAGACACAACTGAAGCGATTTCATGTGCACACACGCACGTGCTGTCAACCAGAGAATAAGCAAAAAATGGAAGTTGAAATAATACTTGCTAGTTTTGCAAGATCCTGCTCCGCTTTGCCACAATGTTTACAACTGTCTCCTCTCTCCTCTGGACCACTGCGGTAGCATCCTCAGTGGTCTCCTCCCTGCCTCCCATCTCTTCCTTTAATCCATCTCTACTGTCCTAGGGAGATCTTTCCAGAGTCCCTGCAGGAACTTTTCTTGTTTCCCATCACTGGGGACTCAGGACCCATCTCCTCAGAAGGAGCTGAAAGAACCTTCTTCACAGAGGCCCTCCTGCCCTCTCAAGCCACTTACTTCTGTGGTCCTACTAGGGGCCTACAACCGCAGCACACTAAGATGGTCTTTAAGGGGACAGAGGATAATCCTGGCCCCAGAACAGGGCCTGTGATGAATAGCTGACCATCTTGGGAGCAAAGCCTTCAGAACACAACTCATTGATTTAGAGGGAAAACCGCTGAAGCTCTTTCTGATTTGGAATGATATGGGAAGAAATGAAGCATGTTTGCCCTTCAGAAACAATTCAGTTCAGCAAATTACTATTAAAGACCTACTGTGTGCCAGGGCCCAGGGGGAATAGAAAGCATCGGCTCATCCGTTGGATATTGAGGCAAGAGGTGCACATCTGAGCAACTCCACCCTAAAATGGGCATCAGTGAGGGCAGCAAGCCAGGGGACAGGCTGCCAGGGTGTGGGGCTGCAGAGCTTTCATGCAGACTGGGAGGCTCAGAGGCTCATCCTGGAGAAAGAGGGGAACTCTCAAAGAGCTCTGCCCAGAAGCGAGCTGTAGTTTGATGGCTCTTTAGGCCTGCAATGGACTGAATTGTGTCCCCTCCCCAAAATTCATAAGCCCTAACCCACCATGTGGCCGTATTGAGGAAAGGTCCTGTAGGGAGGTGACTGAGGTTCTATGAGATCTTAAGGGCAGAGCCCTGATCTGAGGAAACTGGTGTCCTTATAAAGGAGGAAGAGGCACCAGAGCGTGCTCACTCTGTCTCCCCTCAGACATTCGTTCATTCATTCATCCATCCATCCAGCAGACTTTTCCCAGGCATGTGCTGTACATGGGATCCTGTGCTGGGAGTTCTGACCAGACCTGTTCTGTTTCCTCCATGTGTGGCCACGGGATAGGGGACAGAGGAGGGGGGCTGTACCGGGCCGTGGTGGAGGGCGAGGCTGGCTTTTTCTCAAGCTAAGTCCCCGTGCCACCCTACCCCCCTCCCACTGTCAGGGAGCAGCCTCTTTATGAGACTCGATTTTCCTGGGGTGTGAGGTGGGCGTGGAGTGAGCAGCGTGGAATGAAGGCAGGCGTGCTGCTCTGCACACCTCTCATTCAGAGCCCATCAAGGGGGTGGCCGTGGCAGGTGCAGCCTCGGGAACCAGAACGGGCCCGACACGCCTTGGGATTGTGCGACAGAGGAATGAAGCCCATGACTGTGCGCCTGCAGGGTGCCGGGTGCTGTGCTAGGTGCTTCTCCTGCCCCTCGCTCCCAAGTCTGTCCGGCTGACGGGCTCTGGAAGAGCGTGGGTTTGAATGTTGACCCCGCCATGGCCAACTGAGATGTGTAGCGCATGATTAATCTCTCTAATTTTCCTCATGTGTAAAACAGGAGTCGTAATAGTATCTGCCTCATAGTGTTGTTAGAATTCAATATGAAATCATGTATGTGAAGTACTTAGCAAAGTGCTAGGTTATTATAAAGTCTTAAATGGAGGAAAATGTGTAAATGGAAATCACTGTTACTGTGATCCTTATTGTCCTGGTTATTGTTTCATGGAACATGGCCTCAGAAAGGCTCGGTCCCCTGCCCAAGGCCACACAGGTAGGTAGGAAGGGGCATCCTTCATCCCGAAGCAGGAATGCCTGGCCCAGCCATCCTCTTCCCCACAGGCTGCCCCTCCTCCCTGACAGCCATCACCCCTCTTTCCTGACAATCCCCAGGAAGCCAGAGTCTTGGGAAACCTCCCCAAGAGGTCAGAGATTTCTTTCGCCCTCACCTTCCCACACCCCATCTCCCACCCCGCACTGAGCAGAAGGCTGCAGACACATTTTGGCAGCAGTCCCCAACCCCTGGCCAGAACATCCCAGAATGCAAACTGCTGAGTTGCACTCCTGCTCTTAGCTCTTTTAGGAGGCCCCTGTTGGGCCCCTGCATGGGTGACAAGATGATGCATGAGGTCTGGCTAAGAAGCTTATTTGTCTGAGCTGGTGATGGCCATTGTCCTGAGTTGGGTTAATGGTAAGGGGCAGTGGCCCTTTAAAGCCTGGACAATGGGCAAGCTTCTCAGGTCACCAAATCACTCAGCAAATGGCCCGAGTCCCTCGGAGCGCAGAGGTCTCAGCCCCCTCCTCCTCTGTGCTAACCCTACTCTTCATCTCGTGATGAAGCCACCCCCACTTAGCAGGGAGGAACTCTCAGAATAATGGGGGAGAAAGATTCAAAGAGCATTCTAGTGACAAACGACTTCAGAGGAGGAAACTGAGACAGAAACGGGACAAGAGATCATTTAAATCTGGTTTCCCACTCAGCCTGTGCCTTCCCAGCTCTGCACTCCCAGATGCATCGAGCCCACAGTGACTAGACGGTTTGCCCAGCAACCCTTTCACCCCTGAAACCTAACACTACAGATTAGAGCTCAAGTGTCTTAGGGAAGCAGTCAGGACCTCTGAGAATCTAGCCCTTTACCTCCTTCTTGACCCTCTCTGACCCTCCCCAGAGCTCTGACCGCAGTAGGTCCCTTCACGCCCTCCTTCAACCAAAGCAGCTTCCTTTTATCAGATGCCTCCATTTGCTTCTGAGCAAGATCCTCTTACCTAGACATGTGTGCATGTGAGAGTTGGACCACGAAGAAGGCTGAGCACCGAAGAATGGATATTTGTGGAACTGTGGTGTTAGAGAATGCTGTTGAGGGTCCCTTGGACAGCAGGGAGATCAAACCATTCCATTTCAAAGGAAATCAACCCTGAATATTTATTGGAGGGACTGATGCTGAAGCTGAAGCTCTAGTCTTCGGCCACCTGATGCAAAGAGTCAACTCTTTGGAAAAGACCCTGGTGCTGGGAAAGATTGAAGGCACTAGGAGAAGGGGGTGGCAGAGGATGAGATGGTTAGATAGCATCATTAACTCCGTGGACATGAATTTGAGCAAACCCTGGAGACAGTGGAGAACAGAGGAGGCTGGTGTGTCACAGTCCATGGGGTCCCAAAGAGTCAGACACAACTTAGCAACTGAATAGGAACAACAAATATCCTCTTTAAAAAAGCACTTCTAATATGAAACCTGTTTTTTTCAAAGTATGAAAAATACTGATTTAAACCAACCCTTTCCCGAGAGGAGTTTGGGCAAGAATGAAAACCTGTGTATGTATGGCTGAGTTGTTTTGCTCTGCATCTGAAACTTTCACCACATTAATTGCCTATACCCCAATACAAAATCAAAAGTTAAAACAATCCACCCCTTCCTGTGTGAAGGGACACAGAGCTGGACCTGAAGCCAGGTTTTCTGATTCCTAGTTCTGACTTTCTCGCAGCATTTGGACTCACTGATGCACGCTACAGAGACTTCTTAAGCACCTGCTGCGTGCCTAACACTGAAGTAGGTCCCGGAGTATGGCCTGAGTAATATGAAGGCCCTGCCCTCTAGGAGGGGCCCAAGTACTAACATCCGGTCTGATGCAAGCATGAGACATGCCCACTGACTTTGGCATCTCGGTGGCCCCTGGTGACCTTGGTGAAGGCATTTTTAGGGTACAGAGGCTAAAGCCAGAGGAGGATGGATGGGAGTTCAGAGGGCAGAAACAGCTCAGATATCTGATTCTAAGAGACTGGTCTTTGAGTCACAGATTGCTTACAAAGAAAAATTTACAGTGAGGCGATCAGGAATCATCACCTTAACAAGTGACCAAACTTCATTATTATAAAGCAGCAAGAAGTGCATTCCACCATGCATGAGGTGCACTTGCCTGAAACATTTACACTGAGTCTAATTATGAGAAAGCAACACATCCAATTCTCTGGCCACCTGATGCGAACAGCCAGCTCATTGAAAAAGACCCTGATGCCGGGAAAGATTGAAGGCAGAAGGAGAGCAAGCAGCAGAGGATGAGAAGACTGGATGGTTATCGCCGATTCAATGGACGTGAACTTGGGTCAACTCCAGGAGATGGTAAAGGACAGGGAAGCCCAGTACGCTACAGTCCATGGAGTCACAAACAGTCAGACACAACTTAGCAACTGAACAACGACAACACATCCAGAATATAGGATAGACAGTCCGAGGGGCAACTGGCCTGAACTTGCAGAAAGGTTAATATCATGGGGAAAAAAAGGGATAGAAACAGTTGAGGTGGGTGGGATGTTCCTCTAGATTAAAAGAGACACACGAAAAAGGTAACAGCCAGATGTAACACGTGAATCTTGATTGGACCCTAAGTTTTTTTTTGAGGCTCTAAAGAAGATATTTGGGGAAGAATTGGGGAATTTTTAAAATATGGTGTATGTGTGTGCTAGGTGATACTGTGGTGTAATTGTTCATTTTCTTAGTTGTGATCATGATGTTGTGGTTATACGGGAGAATATTCCCAGGAGATTCATGCTGCTGGAAAGCATCTTGATCTCTGCAACTTTCAAATAATCAAAAAAATTTATGTAGAGAGATAACACCACGTGGCAGTAACAATGGCAGATACAGGTAAAGAGTTTTTGGGTGTTTTTCTCCTATTATTTTGATTTTTCTTTAGGGTTTAAAGTTAATCAAAATAAAAAGTGGAAGAGATTTAGCTTGGATTGGAGATGACACAACAACAGCTGAATTTTGGGGAAGGATTCTCAGGACGGGCACGTCGTGGGCACTCTTTGTAGCAAGATCCCTCACACACTTTTGGGAATACAAAAGTGTATTCTTTTCAGAATACAGAAACCCTCTGAACGTTTACAGAGAATTGATAGTTTAGCAGTTGTGATAAAACAGGCCCTTCCTGGGCGTGGAGGGAGACTTGGGCGAGGCGCTGGAGCCAGTAATGGGAACCACATTGGCAGGAGTGCATGGGGCCACACCCCAGAACCAGCCCTTCTGTGCTGAGGCAAGACAACTGGAAGGAATTATGTGCCTTCATACTTGTTAAACTGCCTGGGCAGCAGACGTGGTTCTGGTAACCTGAGCTTTACAGCGGCACCACCATAGTTAAAGCTGGGCCCGCCTTATCCCTGCACTCTCTCTGTTGGAGGTTTATAGCTAAAGCATAAAACAATTCAACATGAGTTGAAACATGAAAAACTCCTCCAGATTGCAAAGGCCAACTTTTCTGTTTAAATTTTTCTAAGGAGGCAGCATTTGGGAATAAAACCTTTTCCATCTCCTTCTACTTTTTCAGCCCTTGGCCAGGCTCCCATATGCTCCACCCCACACCCCGCTTTCCACCTCCTACAATCCAATCAAATGCAGAAGCTGCTGAATCCTGTGGTTGGGAGGGTTTCTGCTGTGGCCAGGCGGTCCTGAATTTCTGAGTCTGAGCCCTGAGGCTGTGTGGCCTTGGGCAAGTTGGATCCCCTCTCTGGGCTTCAGCCTCTCGGTTATTTATCAGTTCAGTTCAGTCACTCAGTCGTGTCTGACTCTTCGAGGCCCCATGAATCGCAGCACACCAGGCCTCCCTGTCCATCACCAACTCCCGGAGTTCACTCAGACTCACATCCATCGAGTCCGTGATGCCATCCAGCCATCTCATCCTCGGTCGTCCCCTTCTCCTGCTGCCCCCAATCCCTCCCATCATCAGAGTCTTTTCCAATGAGTCAACTCTTCTCATGAGGTGGCCAAAGTACTGAAGTTTCAGCTTTAGCATCATTCCTTCCAAAGAAATCCCAGGGCTGATCTCCTTCAGAGTGGACTGGTTGGATCTCCTTGCAGTCCAAGGGACTCTCAAGAGTCTTCTCCAACACCACAGTTCAAAAGCATCAATTCTTCAGTGCTCAGCTTTCTTCACAGTCCAACTCTCACATCCATACATGACCANATGAGTCAACTCTTCTCATGAGGTGGCCAAAGTACTGAAGTTTCAGCTTTAGCATCATTCCTTCCAAAGAAATCCCAGGGCTGATCTCCTTCAGAGTGGACTGGTTGGATCTCCTTGCAGTCCAAGGGACTCTCAAGAGTCTTCTCCAACACCACAGTTCAAAAGCATCAATTCTTCAGTGCTCAGCTTTCTTCACAGTCCAACTCTCACATCCATACATGACCATTGGAAAAACCATAGCCTTGACTAGACGGGCCTTTGTTGGCAAAGTAATGTCTCTGCTTTTAAATATGCTATCTCTGTTGGTCAACTTTTCTTCCAAGGAGTAAGCGTCTTTTAATTTCACGGCTCCAGGCACCATCTGCAGTGATTTTGGAGCCCAAAAAAATAAAGTCTGACACAGTTTCCACTGTTTCCCCATTTATTTCCCATGAAGTGATGGGACTAGATGCCAAAATCTTCGTCTACTGAATGCTGAGCCTTAAGCCAACTTTTTCACTCTCCTCTTTCACTTTCATCAAGAGGCTTTTTAGTTCCTCTTCACTTTCTGCCATAAGGGTGGTGTCATCTGCATAAATGAGGTGATTGATATTTCTCCCAGCAGTCTTGATTCCAGCTTGTATTTCTTCCAGCCCAGCATTTTTCATGATGTACTCTGCATATAAGTTAAATAAGCAAGATGACAATATACAACCTTGACGTACTCATTTATTACAGGGTTGCCCAGCCCATCTAGGTGTGTGGTCACACACAGTAGGTGCTTCTGTAAATATGGTCTTACTGATTATGTCAGAGTGTGTCAAATGTATAGAGATCTGTAGTGAATCATTGCCTTATTTTGATCATGAAGAAAAATGTATCCAAAATTACTCTTGTTTTTATACAAAAGGTAGCCAAAGTACAGTCCTTCATGGAAGAGAAATCACGTGGAAGGTCACAGGAAAAGAATTTGATTTTATCCTCTTATTAAGAGTTTCTGGTAAAAAGGTGGATAGGCTTTGAAGTCAGGCCGAGGGTCAAATCCCAGGGGCAGAGTGACCAAGGCCAGTTAGAAGTCCATTCTGAGCCTCCGTCACTTCATCTGTACAGTGAGGTGAAATAACACCAACCTAGCAGGGTGAATCGGAGAAGGCAATGGCACCCCACTCCAGTGCTCTTGCCTGGAAAATCCCATGGACGGGGGAGCCTGTTGGGCTGCCGTCTATGGGGTCGCACAGAGTTGGACACGACTGAAGTGACTTGCAGCAGCAGCAGGGTGAGTGACGAACCAGCATACTTTACAGAATGTTTTTAGCCCAGCACCTAGCAAATAGCAAGCATTCAATGAACAGACACACAATCAGCACTGAATCTGAGACCACCAGGAAGACCCCTGATACCCAAACCTGCCTCTCAAGTGTTGTTCTTTTGTGTCAGGAATGGCAGACCAGGGTCAGCCAGCTGACATCAAAAGCCCTGCCCTGCAGATCTTCCAATGGATGATAAAACGCACTGTGATCTCTGCTCTTTTGAAGTTGTCCGTCGGCCTGACCCTCCAAGCTACTGGGGGTTTGTTGGGGCCGAGAGGACACTAAGGATGTGAAGAAACTTAAGTTTTTTATTTCAGAGAACCTTCAGATAGGGCAATCTGAGTCCTGGGTTCCCAGGCTATATGGTCAGACAAGGGAGACAACCTTCCTTGGCCTGTTCTTTTGACCAACAGAGCTAGAGATGGGCCCAGCATCAGGTTCTTTGTTATTTTGTTTGTTTGTTTCTGCCTGAATCAGGATGCAGAGCGTCAGACTGCTTCAGCATTTTAATCTGAGTCACTGTGGTGTCAGCCAGTTCATCCTAAGCAGGTTTTTACTTCCAGCCCCAGCTCTGCTCGTCACAAGCCATGTGACACTGGAAAGTCACATTAGCTCCTTGGTCCTCACTATCCTTATCTCTGAAGGAAGGGGGCAGAAAAAAAACCCTGCAGTGCTGGTCTCTGCAGCCTGTCACGTGGCTTCTAGGAGATAAGGCACATGCAACACTGTATATGAAGGCAACCCCAGGAGCATGCTTTCCAGCCGGGGGGTCGGGGGGGTCACTAGGCATTTCTCTGTAAACCTAAATGAAAACAGAGGATTTATTTATTATTATTTTTTTTTTTTTACTAAAATAACTTGGTAAATAGACTACTTAGTGAATGGGAACATTGTAAGCACAGGCTAGGAGATAAAGAAAATTAATATTTCCTTCCCATCTGTTACCCTTAATTTATTCGGCTTTAGCATCTAGATCCTTGACTGCATTTTTCCACACTTAAGTAGCACATCTGGATCGACAAGAACTGCAAGCAGGTCATCTGCACTAATCACTAAAGATCTAGATATTTTTCTCTACTTAAAACATAATGGTTTTCAAATATGCCTTGAAAATCACCATGCCTCTGTACAGGTGAGAATTTATGACAGGCAATTAAATGATGTGTATTTGCCAAATGTGTGTTTTTCTTGCTGCAGCAGAGGAAGTCATATATAAAAAGGGCAGATGAGGGTAGAAAGGGGTGGGCCTTACTTCCTGCTTCTTTGTTGGATGGGTTGAATGAGTCCAGCCTCTGCATCCCTTGGGATAAGGGCCTGCTGCTCATGCCGTCCCCAAGCCCTCACCCCCATATTGGGGTCCCTTTCCTTTTTTCCCTCCCTCTTTCAAGGATCAGGGTCCTTCTTGGATTGGAAACTTCAGAAAATGCCTCTCCTAGAACTAAAAAATTGCCTCGAAATTGGGGTGCAAAGTCACCCGTGTCCTTGGGGTCTCCCACCCCAGCTTAGGGGCTACTGGCTGGGAACTGGGAACAGCTGAGTGTTTGTTATCTGAAAGGCACACCCTTCATATGGATCTTTAGCCAAGGTCCCTTTTGCGGGGCTAGCAGCAGATGCAGATTTCTGGGGTGGGAAGAGTCTGTCCTCAAGACCCTCCCAGGTTCTTGTGCCATCTCTTGAGGGGAGAGCTTCCTTGGGTATGAGAGTCTGCTCAGACCTCCCCAGGCACCTGGAAGGCCCCGTGCACCTTCAACCTTACAGAGATTCTCTCGGAAAAACACGGGCTTTGGAGTCAGCCAGCACGGGCCTCACGTCACGGCTTCTCCAGTTTGTAGCTACATAGTACTGGATGGTCTGTGTCCCTCTCTGACCCTTATCTTTGTCGTTTACATAATAGGGGCGATAGTTCTCATATCAGGGAGCAGGGGTGTAGTTGGCAGGACTGAGTCAGCTACTGTTCATGGAAAGATGAACAGGCACCCTGGTGCATGGGAGACACAAGAATGAGTTGGTCCTTCCTTCCACCCATGGGCTTCCAGAAGATCAGCTGCCCTGAGTCCTGCCCACAGAGCTTGTCCTCGTGGACAAATAAGGGAACTGAGAAGGGGACACAGATCAGCCTTTGCATCAGAGCAGCACCAGCAGGCAGGGCCGGCTGCCCATCACTTCGCCCCAGGGGTGCGTGCGAGTGCGCCGAGTCACTTCAGTCATGTCTGGCTCTTAGCCCGCCAGGCTCCCCTGTCCATGGGGTTCTCCAGGCAAGAATACGGAGTGGGCTGCATGCCCTCCTCCAGGGGATCTTCCCGACCCAGGCGTCAAGCCTGCGGCGCTCACACCTCCTGTGTCGGCAGGAGTGCCGCCCGGGCTGGTGGGGGTGGTGTTCAGTCGCTAAGCATGCCCAACTCTTTTCCACCCCATGGGCTGCAGCACAGGAGACTTCCTGTCCTTCACTATTTCCCAGAGCTTGCTCAAACTCATGTCCGTTGAGTTGGTGATGCCATCCAACCATCTCATCCTCTGTCATCCCCTTCTCCTGCCCTCCAGTGAGTCAGCTCTTCCCATCAGGTGGCCAAAGTATTGGGGCTTCAGCTTCAGCATCAGTCCTTCCAATGAATATTCAGGACTGATTTCCTTCAGGATGGACTGGTTGGACCTCCTTGCAGTCCACGGGACCCTCCAGAGTCTTCTCCAACACCACAGTTCAAAAGCATCAATTCTTTGGCAGTCAGCCTTCTTTATGGTCCAACTCTCACATCCATATGTGAGTACTGGAAAAACCATAGCTTTCACTATATGAACCTTTGTCAGCAAAATGATGTCCCTGCTTTTTAATATGCTGTCTAGGTTGGTCATAGCTTTTCCCTAGCCCAGGGGTAATCCCATGCTTGTCCATGTTTAAAAGATCTCATCACCCCTGCTTGGAATGGGAACAACGACCTCACAGGATTGCGCTGGAGACCTACTGAGGCCACGTGTACGTTAGTGTTAGCACAGCGCAGGCACCGTAGTAGGTGCTCAGGAAATGTTGCATCTTACAAAACGAAATCTGGTTCCGGACAGGCCAAGAATGCAGTCTGTGTTCTGTCGGAGTCAGCTCCCTGCCCACTTCAGGGACAGCTTTGTGAGGTGAGAGTGAGTCAGGGCAGCCACAGCCTGCGGGGAGAGCCTGCTCTGGACTGTGCGGCACGCTGGGGTGGGTGCCAAGAGCCAGGGCCGAGTGGTCTTCTCCTGGCTGCCCTGCCCCAGCACCTGCTTCGGGGTTGGGGGGATCCTAGCGAGAGCCCTGCTAGGGCTTGCCTTCCTGCCCCCCCAGCCCTGAGGCCAGGCTGCTTTCAAGTCGTGTCCCAGTGGGCGTTGCCAAGCCCTGAACAGAACAGTCTAGCCCACCCTCCACTCTTGGCACTCCGATCAAGCGTCTTAGGCAGGTCTCCTGGCCTTGGCACGTGGGCCTACCTGCCAGCCCCCCGGTGTGCCACTTGCCTGTTCCTCAAACACAGCTGGCCCCTCTCACGGCCCCACATTTTTCTGCAGGAGCGCCTTTGCCAGGCACACGTGGTACTAAGTGCTTTCACATGTCTTGTCTCTCTCAATCATCACAGCAATTCTGAGGCTGGTATATAATGCAGCATTATGCCCTCTTCACAGGTGAGGCGACTGAGGCTCAGAGCGATCAAGCAGCTTGTCTCTGGTTGGGCGGCGAGCTCGGGGCAAGCCCCCAGAGGTAGGGGGCAAGAGCTCCGTGGCTCCCCTGGCTGGAGGGGGCCGCGCCTGCCCTGGCACCCCCAGGGCAGGCTGTGCGTTCACTCTCACTTGACAAAGCGAGGCACTTTGTCGGGATCTTTCGGTAGCTCTTCGGCAGAGGGGCTCAGGGCTACGATGAAGACAGCTTGAGGCTTTAACAGACAGTGGCTTGAGGGTGCTATTTCTGGTGCTGGGCCCCGAGAGAGAAGAGAAAGCAGCTGTAGAGATGAGGGTAAGTGGTTGGCTTGTCAGAAAGGTAATCCCCCGACACCTGGGCCCTGGAAACACAATCCAGGTCTCTGAGATGCACTTTCATCTGTCACCAGGCGTCCCCAGGGTGACCTGCCCCACGGTATCCAGGCTGGTGGGGCTCAAGTTACAGAGCCCATTCTCAGGGCCCTTGAGTCCCAACAATGCCTGTTTGTCCTTTGGAACTGCCATCTCCAGGGAGGAATGTTAATGGGACCTACAGTGGAGGGGGGATGGAAGGGAGAGAAGGTTGACTTCAGCCTGAGCCCACTCTCAGGTCAACCTCTTGAGTGAGCTCATCCAAGCGTGTTTCCTTCCAAGAGACACTCAAAGCAGCCCCCGGAAAGAGGATTCACCCTCTGCCTTTTCTCTTAAGGGAGTGTGGGGACAAGGGTAGGGTGGGGGTCTGTGTAATCTGGGTCTTCGTCTACCCCTTAGCACAGCTTGCAACTAACTGAGAAATGCTTTCAAAAAACAGGAAAACTGGAAACAGCTTGGATGTCCCAGAATAGAAAGTCAGTGAAATAGCATGCATTATCTTCCGTTCGTATGGTAAAGTTTTAGGTGGCTCATGGAAATCATTTTCAGATAATATTTAAAGATCTGAAAAACTCTTGTAGTACAACATTAAATGGAACAAACTTGGATAGAAAACTGTATATACAGTCTGAACCTAATTTGATATGGAAATGTTTACATATGTATAAGCAAAGACTTAAAAGGAAATAGACCAAGGACTGTTAACAGTGGTTATTTCTAAGTGTCTGGTTGTGATAGAGCTTTGGTTTTTTGTTTTTTTCTTTGTACTTTTCTCCTTTATATGTTACACTTTCTAGTGAAAATGTTATTTTTTTTATTATTTTTAAATTTATTTGTGTTTCTGGTTGTGCTCAGTCCTCGTTGCTGCACGTGGGCTCTCCCTAGGTGTGAGAGCGGGGGTGACTCTCAAGCTGCGATGCTTCTCACTGTGCTGGCTTCCCATGTTGCGCAGCACCGGCCCTAGGCACTTGGGAGCTCTAGAGCTGTGACACGTGGGCTCAGAAGTTGCGGCACACGGGCTTAGTTGCTCCACAGCGTGTGGGATCTTCCCGGACGGGACTGGAACCCGCGTCCCCTGCATTGTTAGAAGGATTCTTATCCACTCTACCTCCAGAAGTCCTGAAAATGTTATTTTAGAATCAAAACAAAATAAATTTCTTTCACTCCTAGTTTATTGCTGACATTGTGCTAGGTCCTGGGGATAAGAGACTCAGAGGAACTGAGCCCCTGCCCTTTATGAGTTCATAGTAGCTCATGGGCATAAAAATATATAAGCAGGTTTTTAAAAATAATTTTTAACAGCAACAGCAGCGATTTATAGTGACACATTTGTTAAGTGCTATGGACTGTTCTAAATTCTTCATACACTTAAACCTCGCAGCTCCACAAAGCATGTAGTTACTAACCCATTTTACTGACAGCCCAGGCTGCTATGGGAACAGAGGTTCATTCTGTCTTGGAGTGGCCAGGGAGGCTGCAGTCAAGCGTTGGTACTTGTGCTGAGTCCTCCAGCGTGCATGCCCGTTCTCCAGGCAGGCAGAGCAGGGCAAGGTTTTCAGGTACAGAGACCACCACCAACAGAGGCCCAAGGCAAGGAGGAGCACAGCCTTGTTATGAAGTGGCCAACACCGCCCGCCTTCCTCCCCAAAGAGGGGCTGGAGAGGCCTTTAGGGCTACCGTGTGAAAGGCATAGGAGATGGTGCTGAAAAGTCTGGGCGTGAGTCCACTCGGCGGCGGTGAGCCATGAAGGAGTCCTAACACGGTCAGCTCTGTGCTGGAGAAAGATGGTGCCAGCTTCTTCAAGCCCGTGGAAAGCTCCACCAGGGAGAGCGGAGAGAGCACTGCTCCTCCGGAGACCGGGTATTGCAGGAAAATGCATCTCCGTTCCAGCCGAGGCATCAGAGGAGGAGAACAGGAATCGTGGCGGTGGGGAGCTTACCAAGTGTGTGACTTCCTTCACCCTTATCTGCTTGTAGACAGTCGCTGCAGCCATGTGGACTCCAGCCCCAGGAGGAGAGGTGTATGTGCACAGAGCTGTGTTAGCCATCTAGACAGGGGAAAGGTGTTACTACCGGAAGGGAGACTTGGGGATTCCAAATGGACTTTTAGTTTTGAATGCAATTTCTGTGCTTAATATAGACAGTCGCTGCAGCCATGTGGACTCCAGCCCCAGGAGGAGAGGTGTATGTGCACAGAGCTGTGTTAGCCATCTAGACAGGGGAAAGGTGTTACTACCGGAAGGGAGACTTGGGGATTCCAAATGGACTTTTAGTTTTGAATGCAATTTCTGTGCTTAATTAGCCCCAAACACTTCTGTCTCTGCCATAAAATCAAGGGAAAGTCTTGTGTGGCAATACTGTGAGTACTTATTCCAAGCTCAGCGGGATCTGCGTTTATTGCAGAAGTCCCCAAAAAGCCCTCAACAGAAAGCTGACAAAGTGCTGAAAACTGGGGACTCCTTGTTCCCTTTGCCGGGGCTTTAGCTGACAGGGATCGCCACACAACGATCTGCTTGCAACAGCATGATGTTTCATCAAGACTGTCTCTTAGCTAGCATCGTCTTTCCTATGGAACTACCCCTTTTTCAATGAAGCATTGATTAGCAGGTTCTGTTATTTTTGGTTTTGACTTTTTAAAAAACTTTCCTATGAAATACAAAAGTCTGGGAACGACTGAGCCTTTGTGCCGTCTTGATCTATACTTAGTGTCAGGTTTTGGGAGAGATGCAAAGTTGAACCAGACACTTGAAGACACCATCACAAGTGGTAACCCAAGGTAGGAAGTGATGAGTAGCATTTAGAAAAAGCTGAATGTTATCATAGGGGAGATGCTGGGGGGACGTACACAAGAACCCTGTTCCGTTTTCACAACTTGTAGGTAAATCTAAAATTACTTTAAAAAAGAAGTTTTGTTTTGTTTTTTTAAAAAAGGCTAGTACTGAAAGTGAATGATCAGGGGGCCAGAAGGTAGGTAATAGAAAGAAGTCACCTGGGTTTGTCACTTAAAGCTGCATATGAGAGAATCTTGACCATCAAGCTAGGAGTTCACACAATTCTGTAGGTAGTGTGGAGCCGCAGAAGGTTTTTGATTAAGGCTAAGCACCTGATAATCAGAGACTGACCAGTTGTAAAGAAGTGAGCCTGGAGGCAGTTGAAATAACCCAGGTGGGAGAGGACCATCCTTAAATGTGCCCTGCGAGTCTCTAAATCACAGGTAAAAGATCCACCTGTCAGTGCAGGAGACACAAGAGATGTGGGTTTAGTCCCTGGGTCAGGAAGATCCCCTGGAGTAGGAAGAAGCAACCCACTCCTGTAGTCTTTCCTGGAAAATTCCATGGACAGACGAGCCTGGCAAGGTACAGCCCGAGGGGTCACAGAGGCTTAGACATGACTGACTGAGACACAGCCCATATATTCTCTAAAAAGAGAAGTTCCCCAGTGTTTTCCAAAGCTTTTTCACCACGGAACCCTCTTAAGAAATTCTCTCAGGACTTGTATTCAGAAAAAAGCACTTCAGGGAATACTAGCTGGCATTGAAAATGAGAGGAGCAAGTATTTGTAGCGCAATCCTTATGTGCCTCTGTATTCTGCGAGCTGGAAACCATCACTAAACATACTCAGATCCCTTTGCACTGGGGAACTGAGTGCCCCCAGACCTCCCCTTCCTTCTCCAGCTGTCAGCCTTGGGGGCAGGGGTGGGCGGGTGGACCCCCCTGGGGTTACCACCCTTTGGAATGTGCAGAAGGGTCTTCTGTGGGTTCTGTAACAATGGGAGAACAATAGTATCATGGATGCCTAGGACACACTTCCAACCCAATTTTCTCTTAAATTTCGAGAATAAGAAACCATTTGATGTTTTTGTAAGAAAGCATTTTTGAAGGATTCTTTAAATGTAATTTTCTAATTGAGTAAGTCCCTTAACCAACCTCCCTTTTTTGCATTTGAATGAACGAATATGGGAGTCTTTCCTCTTCCTCCTTCTTACAGATGAACTCCACCTTGATTTGAACCTGTGTGCTGTAATTAGTTATGGTGGCCTTTTGTCCTTCCCCACCTTACTCTACCTTGTGGCTGACTTGAGCTTGTGGCTGACTGAAATACTCAGGTTATTCAGCATTTTCAGTCTAGTTCATTCAGCCCCTGATTTTGTCACATCTACTAGTCTCTACCGGTTGTTTGACCTTCAGTGAGTTCTTTAACCTCTCTGAGCGTGGCTTTCGTATCTTTGGTATGAAAGGAGCAATCCCTGCCTCCTTGAGCTAGAGCAGAAAAGCCCTGGGCATGTAGTATATTTAGACCTTCCCTGGTGGCTCAGATGGTAAAGAACCTGCGCACAATGCAGGAGACCCAGGTTTGATCCCTGGGTCAGGGAGCTCCCCTTGAGAAGGAAATAGCTATCCACTCCAGATTTCTTGCTTGGAGAATTCTGTGGACAGAGGAGCCTGGTGAGCTAGAGCAGAGAAACACTGGGCACGTAGTAAATTTAGGTACAATATAAATATTCTTTACAAGGGTCTGTTTTTAGTGATTAGCATTGTACTCTGCACTTACCAGTTCCTCAGAAGTGCTTATTGGGTGAGCAAAGGTACCTCCATGCAGTAGCTGAGTTAGGGTTAGGGTTAATATCTAACAAAGATATTAATTAAGAAGCTAATTGCCTCCTTTAAGATTGTTAGATATTTTGTTTCTGGTCTTCCTTTCAATAAAGACACCTAATTTGGTGATAATACAACCCTGCAAGGCAAGGATTATTGTTCCCATTTTATAAACTTGGAAAATGAGGCTCAGAGTAAAACTGAAAATTCAGATCTGATTCCTAAGTCCACGTCCTTTAACTGTACACCAGGAATGAGGAGATCCATTCCTCCTTTCACTCGTATAGTCAACTCAACAGTTACTGACATGTGCTGGGTGCCAGACAGAAGACACATTCCAGTGCCCCAAGAACTCACCTTCTGCTTGAAGGAGATGAAATGTGTGTAGGAAACTTACAAGGCAGCCCGGTAACACCTCATTTATCCCTCACTGGGGAATGAGCTGTTATATTAAGTGCATTTTACAGATGGAATCACAGAGCTTTGACTCAAAGGGACCTTAGAGATCTCATTGCAAAACCCCTTTTTATTTTAAGGGGAAGAAACCTCAAGGACACGGGATGACCTGCTCAAGGTGGTTTTGTCAGCTGTGGTCAAACCAAGACTAGAACCCAGCTCTTCTGAGTTCCAGCCTAGGACTTTCAAAATATGTTAACAGTTTTCTTAATGAAGAGTCCATGTTTCTTTGGAATCGGTGTCAAGTGGATGGTTCCCATCTTAGACTCTTCTGCATGTCTTGAGCTTATCTTCATAACGAGCACCGTGGTAACACGAGGCTAGGACACAGCCGTGCCTTTGAACCCACAGGTGTGTGCCGGGGATGGTTTGCTCCTGCTGCTGCAACCCCAGGAAGTCCCCTTTACCCAAGCGCCTCGGGGCATTTCCAACCCTCAGAAGCACTGTGCTGGTTTTCTTTATACACACACACTCATAAAATTGAACAAACTCTGGGAACTTTATAGTTAGATTTTTACTGGGCTAATTAGTTGCGGTCAGTTACTTCATTTCTCTGAGCCTATTTCCTTACCTGCAAAACAGGCCCGGTGCAGTAACCTATCTCATGGGATTGTCAGACAAGGAGTGAAGGGTGTCTGGAACATAAGGAGTGCTCACCTCCCTCCTTCCCCAGCTTTTCTTCCAAGGGTTCAAGAAACTCTTAAAAATTGCACACTTCCTCACCTGCAAAGTGCACAGCAGTAATGAAATAGAACCAAAATAAGTGTTGGCTGTGAAGAACAACCCCCTCCTGAGTAGTAAATCAAACGTTCCTCTGCTTCAGGAAAAAAAAAAAAAAAGGCACATACAGTATGTCTCATTCTTTCCTCCCAGGACGATAAAGAGGGCTTTAACATAGAGCATAATTCATATCATCTCCAGATCCTGGGCCATAGCACCTCATGAAAGCTATTAACACATCTCCCGCCGCCTCCTTTATGAACTCGCATAAAAGCAGATCAGGTGAGGCCGCTCTAGGTAATGGCCAATCCCCCCAGTATGTGAAATTTGACCTGATGTGAAGCAGTTGTTTGAAATTCACTCTGGGCAGAGAGAAAGCCTCTGGGTGCTGTGCGTAAGCACACTTAATAGCGCTCTGGGAGAGAGTCCATAGACTTGGATGGAAGGACGTTACCTTTGGACAGTCTAACCCTGAAAAGGTGAAGATACCAGGGTCTTCAGAGGGGCCAGGGTTTCCCGCAGAGAGTCTGGCACAGGTCCCAGGGGATTCTTGTTTTCCAGAGACCCCTCTGCTCCCCGCTTGGCGGGTGAAACAGTGAGGGGCGATGATCGAGGTCTTTTTGTGGCCTCGGTGTGTGCCTCTGCCCGGCGGCTTTGTTCTCCCCTCTAAAATGAGCGTGTCAGACTGGAAGATTCAAAGATTGGGTGGGTCTCTGAGGGGCCTAAGTGGATACAAGCGTGAGTGGGGCCGCAGCCCCGATTTGTGTCTTTGCAGTCCCCCCTCCTGCAGCATCTCCTCAGCCCCTTTCTTGGCCCCAGCTGATCTTAACTGAGGGACCACCCTCCTTACACACGGGACTGCCCTCCCTGGCAGACGTGCTGCCCTTTGCTCAGTCACTCTGTCGTGTCTGACTCTGTGCGACCCCACGGTCTGTAGCCCACCAGGCCCCTCTGTCCATGGGGTTTTCCAGGCAAGAAAATTGGAGTGGGTTGCCATTTCCTCCTCCAAGGGTACCGCCCCGAGTACTCGCCTAATCGATGGGGATGTTCTCAATTCCCAGGAGTAACTCACACAGACGAAAGGTCTAATTCCCAGTGTGTCTTTGGACCACAAGACCAACAAGCCAGTCCTATCCTTTTCCCCTTTGCCCAAGAGTGCATTTGGAATTTGTGTCTACAGTTGGTAAACAGAAATAGCCACATGTAAGGGGGCTCTGAGCTCCTTGCAAAGCAAGGAAGGAAAGAGGGGAGCTCAGGTTTATTGAGCAGCGGCCAGGAGCATCACATGTTCTTTTCCAGAGACAAGTATGCCTCCCTTTATCCTCCAGAAACTGCAGCCTGGGTCGGCAGGGGAGACCCTCGGCCACTCTGGCTACCGGGGCGCATCTGCCCACCTGCCACACTGCCCTCCTTGGTGGCCAGCTTCCTTGGCCTCCCAAGGCTCCCGAGATTTAAACTCAGCCAGCCAGCAGCAGCAGCAGCATTCTCTCTCTAGCTTGGATGCTGCAAAATCTCCTTGGCATTGATCGTGGTTGGGTGTTTAAGTATATTTATATGACTTGCCTGGAGCCTGAATAAAAGTTACAAGCAGCACTGAAGACCAAACCAAGAAAGAAAAGGTGGGCAGCCAGCCTTGTCACCTTAGCGCATCTTTAATTATGCCTTAATTTAGGACCTAGGAAGTCGACAGAGTAAGACTAATAAGGCTACCTTGAGTTCATGCAGCATTTTAATTTCCCAAACTCCTTCACAAGTATTATAATAATAATTGCTGCCGTTTACTGAGCCCCAGCCCTGTGAAGTTCTTTATATACACTCTTTTGTTCGTCTCCTCAGCCTTCTAAGGGAAGTATTACCCACTTCTTGCAAATGCAGGAATCCTTGTCCAGAGGAGAAGGGCCGGGCTGCCTCTTGTCCCAGCCATGGTCTGGAGACCTGTTCCACTGTCAGTGCTGGCTGTTAAGCTGTACGTGGTGCTGGCCGTGATGCCAGTGGCTAACTTTTCCTGAGCATTTTCTGTGTGCAAGGTAGCCTACTAAGTGCTTTACAGACTCATTTACTAAATTCTCCTGTAAGCCAGGGCTTCCCTGGCGGCTCGGTGACTCAAGTTTGATCCCTAGGTCAGGAAAATCCCCTGGAGAAGAAAATGGCAACACACTCCGGTATTCTTGCTGGGAAAGCCCATAAGAATAGGAACCTGATGGGCTACAGTCCATGGGGGTCACAAAGGTGTCAAGACACAACATAACAGCTAAACAGCAAAGCAACCTGTAACCCAAGACACAGGTATTATTGTTAATCGCTGCCACTTGTAAATGAAGACACTAAAGCACAGAGGTTTGTTAAACGGCTAAGTTTGCACCAGCTGGAAGGAGTGGAATTCACATCCAGCCTAAGCTGGCATCCTGATCTGACTTCAGAAAGCATTCACTACCATTCCACACCGTGGCTTTACCCCTTGGCAGCGCAGGGACCCGAGGCCAGTCACTTAACCAGATTCTCTGTAATGGGAATAACAGCATCTACTCACTGGATGTATGTAGGATTAAATGAGATCACAGTTTGTCACAAGCCAGCGGGTGTTAATGAAAAATATCTCTTGCATTCCTTCCTTCCTTATGGGATCAGGGAGTGAAAGTGAAGTGAAAGTCATTCAGTCATGTCCAAATCTTGGTGATCCCATGGACTATATACTCCATGGAATTCTCCAGGCCAGAATACTGGAGTGGGTAGCCGTCACCTTCTCCAGGGGATCTTCCCATCCCAGGGATGGAACCCAGGTCTCCCACGTTGCAGCGGATTCTTTACCAGCTGAGCCATGAGGGAAGCCCAGGAATACTGGAGTGGGCAGCCTATCCCTTCTCCAGTGAATTAAACAAGATGCCAGTTTGCCAACAAGCCGGCGGGTGTTAATTTTAAAAAAAGCCTCTTTCATTCCTTCCTTATGGGATCAGTAGCCAGTAATTGTTTACTGATTTAGTTTTTAGGTGCTTTGATGCAAATACAGTTCCTACTACCCATTTTCTATCTTTCCTACGTAATGACTTCGAAAACCTGTGCTTTAGGCTGTGTTTGAGGGTCAGACAACCCCCTGGCCCCAGCTGACTGCCTGCTTGCCCTGCCTTCTTTCAGGGCCATGGAGATCTTTGCTTTTTAATATGTACTGGGGCCTCCGTTAGGACTCCGAGGTTACATGCCTCAAAAAGTACTGGCTTTTGGAAAAAGAATGACTTTGCAAGTCACATGGGGAACTCATAGGCAAGTCCCTTCTCCACAGCCTGTTCTGTCATTTTCTTGATGACTGGTGGACAGTGAGAATCCATGGAGAGCTGGCACCTTTTTGGCTGCTCAAAAAGTGCCCTAACCCCCCTAAAAGGGAAGGTTAACAGGCTGGGGGAGAATTGCTGGCGGCCATCAGAATGATGAAGTGAAATTTCAAATTACATTAGATGTTTGCTTAAGGAACAACAGATGAGGCCCTGTGGATTCTCAAATCCTCTTGGCAACACTGCAAAATGAAAGCAGAACCATTTGGAACCCTTCTCCCGGACCGTATGAAGTCTGGGCCGAAAAGATGACCTTTTAAAGATAGCTTCCTGCCTCTGAAGGGCCAGAGTGTGTCGAATTTTTCTTTGCTGAAGGCCTGGTTTTAATCATTGCCACAGTCGAGAAAAAGGGCTCTTATCCACTCTGTTCCCTTTTTTAAATACATGAGATGTCCTTCGAGTTTGCAGTCAAGATTNTTTAAAGATAGCTTCCTGCCTCTGAAGGGCCAGAGTGTGTCGAATTTTTCTTTGCTGAAGGCCTGGTTTTAATCATTGCCACAGTCGAGAAAAAGGGCTCTTATCCACTCTGTTCCCTTTTTTAAATACATGAGATGTCCTTCGAGTTTGCAGTCAAGATTTTGGGGGATAAGGTCCCTGTTCTTTTCCTGGAGTCTTTAGAGTGTGACCTTTGTCACAATCAACAGCGTTCGCTGAGAACCTGCTGTGGCCCAGGCCACTTCGCAGGGACGGGCGAATCTGATCTTCCCGAAGATCCTGGCACTGAAGCTCTGTGGTTTGCTTATTTTGCTGCTGCTGCTAAGTCGCTTCAGTCGTGTCCGACCCTGTGCAACCCCAGNCTGAGAACCTGCTGTGGCCCAGGCCACTTCGCAGGGACGGGCGAATCTGATCTTCCCGAAGATCCTGGCACTGAAGCTCTGTGGTTTGCTTATTATGCTGCTGCTGCTAAGTCGCTTCAGTCATGTCCGACCCTGTGCAACCCCAGAGAATGCAGCCCACCAGGCTCCCCTGTCCCTGGGATTCTCCAGGCAAGAACGCTGGAGTGGGTTGCCATGTCCTTCTCCAACGCATGAAAGTAAAGTCGCTCAGTCGTGTCTGACTCTTCGAGACCCCGTGGACTGCAGCCCACCAGGCTCTTCCATCCAGGGGATTTTCCAGGCAAGAGCACTGGAGTGGAGTGCCATTGCTTATTTTATAGATGCGCAAACTGAGCCGCAGAGGGGTTAAGTCACTGCCAGATTCACACACAGATAAGGGATGAGTGACACCCAGCACTCGATGCTGATGGATAGTCCCTTCTAGAACCTTTGCTCCCTGGGGAATGCTGGCTCAGCAGGCCCCTCTCCAGGTCACAGAAGCTCTCAGGGTAAAATTAAAATCAGGCCTGGACAGAGGTGCGGAGCTGCCCATCTAAACTGTTCAATCTCTCTCTCCCGCCCCACCAATGCAATGAGTCCTTCTGTCCAGAATCTCAATTTAATTAATCTTCAAAGGAAGCTTTGCTGGTAAAATGGGCTCCCTGCAGAGCAGCCTTTGTTTTCCACCTTTGGTGGCTTAAAAAGGCCTGTTTCGTCCCAAAATGGCAATCTGGGGGTGGTGAACTTTTGACACAAGGAGAATAATTCCTTGAAGAGAAAGTCTGCAGCCACCTGAAGCTTGGTTTAGCTGTATTTATGCAAATCAGCCCCAGCCTCAGCAGGACATTATCAGCTATTATAACAGGGTCTCCACTTTACCTCCCCCCAGGGGCCCAGATCCTCAATCTAAATCTCAGATTTCCATAATAAAGGCCACCGTTTCCCATTTTTCCACTTACTCTCGGAGAACCCTTTAAAGACCCAGGCAGCCCCTTTGCGGGATGACTTCCCTGGGTCCCCTCCCCTGGCCCTCTCTCCCTCTGGTCTCTTCTGAACCTGTTGGGTTTTTTTTCCAAGGGAGAGATTAAGTCCATTGCAAGGAACCTTTTAATTAAACTTTTCCCCCTCCCACTTCTGGAGTTGCTGGAGATTTCTTTCAACTTCTCCTTGGCGATGCCTAATCACTGTAATTTAGCAGATTCTGTAATTACTTGCCATGCACGCAGAAGTGGTTTGATTGCTGTTTCTTTGTCCTGCCTGTCTCAGCCTCAATGGACAGTGAGCTCACCCTCCTTGGATATCTGGACCATCCCGCAGGAAGGCAGTTATCTGGATTTACAGGCAACCTTTGAAGGGGCCGGACTTAGGGGCAAATGGGGCCAAAGGTGTGGGTGATGAGCATTTGACAGGGGCGGTTCGGTTCTGCTCGAGGTTGCAAGTGTAGACACGCCCCTGCCCTGTGCCCCAGGTCTCCCCAGTCAGCTTCACACTTGGCTCAGCTCGCAGTCTCTGGGCAGGTGAATTTTTCATTCTGCAAACAAAAGGCACAAAAATGTAGAAGTGCCTAAAACCACCACACTAGGAAAAGGTGGCGTTATCTTCTCGCTGGTGAGCAAAGTGACAAATCCTTCCCAACTTAGAAGTGATGGATGCATGCATGCTACGTCGCATCCAACTCTTTGCGACTCTATGGACTGTAGTCCATAGGCTACTCCCAGGCTCCTCCCTCCATGGGATTCTCCAGACAATACTGGAGTGAGTTGCCATTTCCTTCTCCAGGGGATCTTCCCAACACAGGGTTCGAACCCAAGTCTCTTAAGTATCCTGCAACTGGCAGACGGGTTCTTTACCATTAGCACCACCTAGGAAGCCCATGAGTGTTAGTTATTCAGTTGTGTCCAGCCCTTTGCGACCCCATCGACTGTAGCCCACCAGACTCCCCTTTCCGTGGAATTCTCCAGGCAAGAATACTGGAATGTGGGTTGCCATTCCCTTCTCCAAGGGATCTTCCCGACCCATGATTAAACCCGGGTCTCCCTCATTCTAGGCAGATTCTGTACCCTCTGAGCCACCAGGGAAGCTGATGGAACTTGGGTTCAAATCCAGTCGGCCCTTACAACAGAGCCCATTCCATTCAGCCAGCACTCCCTCCTGGGTGCCTGTCTTTGTGCTGAGTACATCTCTTATATTTTCTTGTTTAATCCTTACAACAATTACTGACTATATTAGTATATACTTGGTTTAATTATTTCCATTAATTATGTAGAAAACAGAAACAGTTTCATAATGGAAGTGAAGCAGTAAGTACAAAGCCACACAGCCAGCAAACAGGAGAGCTGGGATTTGAATGCCTGTGGCTCGGATTCCAAAACCCACCCTGGGACCCCCACATTTTGCTCCTCCTTTTAGTATGTGGTGAGTTCTCCTGTGCTCTGAGCAGTATTTCCAGGCTCTGAATCTTTTCTGTCAAGCCCCTTGCAGATTTTTGAACTATTGGCCCATCATTTTAATTGTTTGAGCTTTATCACCCATTTACATATCCTAGTAGTTGAGAGTTGTTACATTAAATGGCAGTGACAGAGTGGTGTTTTTCCTCTCAGGCTAGGAGAAAAAGTCCTCTTTGCTTCTTAAAGCATAATGTCGCCCTCTTGACACGTTCCCCTAGCTGGGGGGTGACAGCCTCAGCCTGGGGCTTTGCTTCTCGCCGGGCTCCTGGTCTCCTGCCTGGAATCGGCTGCAAGGCAGGCAGGCAGCTGCAGCACAAGGGGCGGCTGAAGGTCCAGAGGCTGTTCTGTTTGGAGGGCTGCCGAGGAGGGACCCCAGCCCTCTGCTTGAGAGGGAGTGTGGGGGTGGGTGGCAAAGATGTGCCAGCTTCAGGGAAGGCAGCTGCCCCCACACCTCCAGGACCCTGACAGCAGATGACAGCAACTGGAGGGCCAGGAGGTGTCAGCTTGGTGCTTTCCTGGGGAAGGCTTTTGGTCCCCCTGGGAGCTGGAAATGAAAGCTCTGGCTATCACTGAGGGTTGCTTTGAATTAAATGTGATTTAAGAGAGAGAGAAAGTGGGACTTTTTCTTTTTTCTTACTCCTGGGATGGAAAGGAAAGAGCTGAGCCTGATTGAATGTCAGCTCTCTGATAGGTTCTATGTTTTGCTGGAGTTCCTGACTTGAAGGACGCTGATCGCAGAAGTTGGCAGAAAACTTTACACACATCTTCTAAGCCTTAAAAATGCTGAGTCCTTCGCCTTAATCCAGAAGTACTGTTAAGTGTCATCTTGCATGTCTGGTCCTGGGAGCAGCTCAAAGATACTTGTGTGTCCTCCCTTACAAGGGAGGCCTCTCGGAGCCAAGTTAGCCACTATTCAAATCCCATCCATTTCCCTAGAATATTTCTCTTTTTATTTTTGATCAGTATAAACTTCTACATTTACATCCTTTCCCTTGACAGTGTTCTAAGGTTTCTTAAGGAAAGGGAGTGGTGTAGACTTCCCTTACAAATTTTGTTTGTTTTTTTTCTAACATAAATGTAATATATCATTGGTTCTTTTCTTGGAGAATAAACCGAAATAAATTCCTGTGCAATCCCAATAGACAAAGGGAATATATAAGTTAAAAAAAAAAAAATAGCACACAGGGGCTTGCAAACAACTTTAACATTAAATCAGTGTCTATGCTAGTAGCCACAATGCACACAAGCATGTAATTCATCAGAAATGAGCTCCAAGCACACAGCAGAATAATCCACACGAAGGCTTTCCAACACCATGCTCACACATGGACTGAAAGCAAATGCTTCAGTTAATCTTAGTGCACCACAACCCCTCAAATGTGAATGGTTTATAAGAAAAACACATTTTGGTGTCTATCGATGTTTTATGAGAAGCAGCAAAAATGTCCAGTATCATAAAGATTTTAATCTTAAATCCCCCAAATCTAGAAAACCACTCATCTGCGAAGCCAGGTAACACAGCATTTCTAGAGCCTTCAAAAGCCATGTCACTGATGGAGTCCAGATGATTCTCCTAATTAGTGGTGTTCACAAAGAAAGAGAGTGAACTTGATCTGTCAGATACCACCCGGCAGCTCTGTTCACTGTGCCCTTTCTCAGAGTTTAACATCAGACCTCATGTTAAAGCTATTCCCTTACGGCTCTTTTGTTGTTGTTGAAACTTCATTTGTAAAGATTCTTAAAATAACATGTACACACAATTGTTAAAGCTAACTTTCAGTGAATTGTTTGCCATGAAGCAGCAGCAGCGCCTTGCCCTGGCCCTCCCCACTCCCGGCNACAGAGGCAGAGCTGGACCCAAGAGCAGGCCTGCTGACTCTACTTCTCTGTCCTGCCCCGCCTTCCCAGGCATCCATCAGACTTCACACCCAGCACAAGAACAGCTATTTCCATGTTTTCTCCTTTTGACCTCTCCTGTTTTGAGATTCCTTGGGGCAACTCAGAAATCAGAGTAATATTTCAGGATATTTAGAGGGGCTTGCTCATCACTTTCAGCCAACATCTGTTGAACATTTGCAGCAGGCCTGCTCTGAGTTAGTTCCTGGGCAGAGGCTTCCCTCATTTCTGGACTATGCAGATGAAAGCAAAGTAAGAGCGCTAACTCCCCTGAGCGACGTGAGGGGAGAGAAGGTGCCCATCGAGGTACTCAGTGAGTCTGAGTCAGCCTACTTGTGCCCATTATCCTAAGAGGCAGGGGGAAGGCTGGGCCCTTGTCCAGCCCTGCCCTGATCTCACTGGGACTCGGTCCAGTCACCCCACCTCCCTGAGTCTCAGTTCTTCCCTGTGTGAATGGAGAGTACCAGGCCTGATTCATTTGCTCAGCAAATATTTCTGTTACTTCCAAACTCTTCACTCCTAGAATTCTACTAATAATCCCCTCACAACTAACCTATGTTTTAAAATACTTTTTCACACAAGCTATATTAATTAACTAATCGTTGTTTTCCTATTTTTAATTGAACACATATAAAGCTGATCAGAATGTGTGAAAGGACCAGGAGGATGTAGTGGATGAATCCTTAGCACCTGTCTTACTGCTGACATGAAGTGAACGAATGGATGGATGGATGGATGGATGGATGGATGTCTGGTGCTACACAGAAGGGCACTAATAGGTGGAAAAATACAGAGTCAGAAAGACCTGGATCTCAACTCCAGCTCTACTATCCACAAGCTGTTTGAGCTTAGGTCACTTGGCCTCTCCAAGGCTCACCCTTCCCAACTATGAAAAGAAGACAGTCAGCTACGTCTTGCAGGACTGTTGTAAAGCTGATTAATAATAAGGGCAATAATGATAAGAAAAATAATAGGCACTAACACATATATAGTGCAGAGTATGTGCCAGGCACTAGTCTAAAATCTCTGCACATATTAACCCTGTCTTCATAATAAGCCTAAGAGGTAGTTACTATTACATTTCTGTTTTACAGGTGGGGAAACTACAGTATGAGAAAGATGCCATGTTACCTTGCCCAAGGACAGACTTGCATGATGAAGACAGACTCCAAATCCGAGGGGTGTGGCTTCGGAGTAGCCACTTTACCCTCCACTCTACTGCTTGAGTAGGTCCTTGAAGTGCTGAGCACACAGCATGGTAGCTGCTATGCTCACTGAGCAAAGCCCTGCAGACTGGCCAGCGCGCTCTTACAGCAGGACAATGAACGTGGGTTCTAACTGGGCCGTTCGCAGTAATGGCAATCACTCAGAGCACCTCTATATTTGCATGATCTGTAAGCGTCTGGCAACCTGGCTTCCCAGGTGGTACTAGTGGTGAAGAACCCACCTGACAGTATAGGAGATGTCAGAGACGCAGGTTCAATCCCTGGGTCAGGAAGAGCCCCTCAAGAAGGAAATGGCAACCCATTCCAGTATTCTTGCCTGGAAAATTCCATGGACAGGAACGGACATGGAATTCCATGGACAGGCGGGGTACAGTCCATAGGGCTATGAAGAGGTGGACATGACTGAAGCAACTGAGCAAGCACTTAGCACGTAATGGCCCAGCAACAGCAGTTGGGATAGAGCGGGAGATGCTGTCAACCACTGGCTCTACTGGGGACAGTATCACAAAGGCCTTAGTGAACGGGAGGAAGGAGGAGGCAAAGACTGTCCATGTAACCTCCCTTTCTGGAAGACACGCAGGATTCCTCTTGCTCAAGGCAGTTTTCATCCACCGTGCCTTCATCTCTTTAGGGTACCTAGGTGGTTTTTGTTGGCCTGGCATTTTTTCCTGTTGATAGAAATTCTCTTTTTGTTTTGGGGAGCCCGACTTTCAGCTTCTGAATTTGGATGGGACTGGCTTCAGGGAGGCCAAGGAGGTACCATCATTCCTCTGCCCAAGGTGTCTGATTCAGGCACGGACACATGACCCTGGTCAGGCCAATCAGAGTCGATCCTAGATTGACTCTAGTCCTATGGGGATTTTGTAGGTGCTATGGGCAAGAGGCATTTTCTTTCCCCT
>SJYX01010067.1:171104-182860 GCA_006410675.1 Oreotragus oreotragus | reverse complement strand
GATCTTCCCAACACCCGCCCCATCCACGTCCTGAGAGTCCACTGAAGTGGTGTCTGCCTCTCTCCAGGCTGACCCCCGATGGATGCCCATCTCCAGCTTCCCCCCACCATCCGTCCTCTACGTGGACGCCAGGGTCAAACGCCTAAGCCTAGTCCTGATGGTGGCAACCCCCTTCTCAGGAGCCTGCAGCAGCCCACGCCCTCCATGGCCAGACCTGCGGCCCTCACCCTTGCCTCTGCTTCACCCTTATGCTTCCAGCGCCACGACTCGTATGAGCTGCTCTTTCCTCCGCCTGACTGGTCCCCCACCACTGGCTTCTCACATAGCCACGTGCACATTTTTCCAGACCCAGTCCAAACGCCCCCTCTTTTCTGTACCCTCAGACCCTGACAATCCCGGACAATCTCGGGCACGTGGCCCCAGGGATGCGGGACACGCATCCATCACAGCACTGGGCACCCGCAGGGCAGGCATCCTGGCAGGACCCTCCGCAGCACTGCCTGTGAGCTCCCCAAGGGCAGGTCTGGGGTTCCTCTGAATTGGAAGCCCCAGCTCCCAGCACAATCGCTCCGCCTCTACATGCACACATCCACTGAATGAATAAATGACTCGTCGGAGGGAAAGCCGTTTGCTTTTGTGTTAGTACTGCTTGCCACACTTTTATTTTTTTGCCAGAGAACTTTGTATTCAGTCAAGTCATTTATCTCTGAGCTACGGTTTTTCCAGCAGTCATGTACGGATGTGAGAGTTGGATCATAAAGAAGGCTGAGCGCCGAAGAATCGATGCTTTCGAACTCTGGTGTTGGAGACTCTTCAGAGTCCCTCGGCCTGCACGGAGATCCAGCCACTCAATCCTAAAGGAAATCAACCCTGAATATTTATTGGAAGGACTGATACTGAGGCTGAAGCTCCAATACTTGGCCACCTGATTCGAAGAGCTGAAAAGACCCTGATGCTCGGAAAGACTGAGATCAAAAGGAGAAGGGGACGACAGAGGACGAGATGGTTGGATGGCATCACCGACTCAATGGACAGGAGTTTGGGCAAGCTCCGGGAGATGGTGAAGGCAGAAGGCCTGGTGTGCTGCAGTCCATGGGTCGAAGGGTTGGACACAACTGAGCAACTGAACAACAATCTAGGAGATATAAATAAACACGACAGACAAAAGCAGAGCTGCTCAGGTTGAAGGGGGGTTTCCACAGAGACGAGCAAAGGAGGCGGGAACACCCCCACTCAGCCCCCCAATCCCACCGTGGGAGCCCCAGGGAGCCCTGCAGGACCCCATTCAGAAACTGTGCAAGCACCAAGGAGACTTGAGGTTCCATAATGGTGACAACTTGAGGTTGTTGAACACCTGCGGTGTGCAAGGCACTACTGGACCTTCCACAAGCGCGTCTCCACACAAAGGTACCTTCCCCGAACACGGAAGTTCAAAGCGGGACGGCCTCAAGGAGACATGGGAAATTCATCAGGATAGTCATGGGGGAGCTAATTCCCAGCTAGAATCTTTTTACTAAAATGTTTACTGGAGTCTAGCTGATTTACAATGTTGTGTTTGGGCGTTTTTAAGTTGTATTTAATCTTTAACTGGAGGATAATTACAATACTGTGTTGCTTTCTGGCAAACGTCCACGTGAGCCGCCCATAGGCACACGCACATCCCCTCCCTCTTGAGCCTCCCTCCCACCCCTCTAGGCTGTCACAGAGCAAGGGTTGTTTTATTCTGAGTGAATTTTCAGCCAGGTGTGGAAAAAAGCACAGAACTATAGTATCCTAAGACATCTACGTTCACTCCCCTTCCTCTTCACAACCCCTATCTCCACTGCCCCCCTCCTCAAACCTGCTGCCCCATTTCCACCCTGGCCCACCCCTTCCCCGTTAAGTTTAGACCTTCTCTACTCAGGCCTTCTCCAGCGGATCCACCTACGGGCGGCACTCCAACCAGCTCTCTGACAAGACTCAGGTTCCTCACCTTCCTGCCCTGCTGCAACCGCCCACGAACTACCCGCCTCCCCTGCCAGCTCCTCCTAAGATGCTGAACGTCGCCAAGGAAAATCATACGACTTGTGGCTGGCATGGAGACAGATTTCAAGTTTCCAGTTTCGGCTGGCGCTTCAGCTCCAGCGTCCAGTGACCTCCTTGCAGCCAGCCAAGCCCTCTCTTCTGGGTCCTCACTTCCCGCGCCACCCTCCCCCCTATCCTGGCAGGCGCCCCAAGACCTCCTTCTCAAAAAACCCTCCGTTTCAGAGACTGCAAATGGGCAGCCTGGGGACCCTGTCACCGACGCGTTGTGCCTGGCTCTCAAAGAGTCGGGCTTTTCCTTATTGTTTGACTCAGCTGCCACAGTATTTAAAACTCTGTAGGTTTTCTCGCGAAGAGCTGGAAGATGTGACAATACGGGGCCCAGCCTTCTCACTCACGGGGGGCGGGGGGTGGTGCTGGATAACCAACCTCCCCACTCCCAAGCCTCGCTTCAGTCCCTTGGTTTCTGAAAAAGCTCCTCTCCCCGCTAATTTCCCCGCCCCGCTGACCCCTCTTTCTCAGGGTCTGGGGAGTTGTGACCTCCACCCACCTGCTAAATCCTGGGGTCTGCATCCCCTCTAGGTGCCAGCTACCTGCTAAAGTCTCCGCCGTCTTGAAAAAGTTGGCGACGCTTTCATCTGGGCCCAACTATGTTTTCACCGATGCTCTGGGGCCGAAATGTCCAGGGTCTGGAACCCCGCGCTTCCCACCTCTCTCGGGCCTGCCCGGCTGCTCCGGCCTCTGTCACTCTGTCCTCCGGGGCCCCCGGGGCCCGTCCTCCGGGCTGGAGGCTCGCGAGCGGCCGCGGCCCCGCACCTGCTCCCAGCGCCGGGGGCCGCCCACACCTGCGCCCCGAGAGGGACACGTGGCCGCTCTCCCGGGCGGGGCGGGGCCGCAGCTCAGCGCCTCCAGCCCCACGGCCGTGGCCTCGCTCGGCGGCGGCTGCGGAAGCCGAGCCCGCAGCCCCGCCCCCGCCCGCGGCACTTCCGGGGCCGCTCTAGGCCGCGCGGAGGCCCTCGTCTCGTTGGTCCCGCCGCCTGCACGCCGGGCCCCTGGATGCAGGACTCGGGGTCAGGGGAGCCAGTCCCGCGGGCGCGCGGCTCTCGGGGCGGTCCCCGAGCGCGTCCCGGCCGGCTGAGCGGGCGTCGACCAGGTACTTGTCCTGCGGGTGGGGCCGACCGGAGGCCGAGAGGGGCGCTGGGGTCCCCGGGAGAAGGGCAGGCGTGCCCAATTTTCCACCCGCCGGCTTCGTGGGGATCCCGGAACCCGCCTGCCCATCTCGTCCCTTCAAAGACCGATGAGAGCCCAGGAGATGGCTGGGCGTCTGGGCAGGACCTTCTCATGCATCTGAGGGGTGGTCCTCCTTGTTCAGGTGGCGCCTCAGAGGAACCGGGAGAGAAGAGAGCTGCTTTCTTCAACCCCCCCAACTCCCTCCCAGGGCTAAGTTCTGCTTCTGGTGGCAAGACCGCCCCTGCACCCTAGGAGGGCTACTGCTCATGCCGCCCCTGCCCTCTGCCCACCTTCCTTCAGGTGCCTCTGAGTGTCTGCACCCCACGCACACACTCACACCTGCCCCCTTGCCCCACCCAGGAGCAGGCAGGGGCTCCCGAAGACCCGGTCCAGTCCCCTCACTGAATGTTGGACCCCAACCAGCCATGCAGAGCTGGGACCAGCAAAGGCTGGTTCCTTTTTCTCTCACTCCAGCTCCTCCCATCACAGGAAGACAAGAGCCACCAGTCTGGGCCCCTGGGGGCTGGTGGGGAGGCTGGGCCCCACGCCAAGGGTCTCAGGTGCTTCCTCTTTTGCAGTAATCCCCAGGACCATCCCTACCCCCACACCTCCAGCCACAGGGATCTCATGACCCTCAGAGCAGTTATTGTTGACATGGTAAGTACTATTAACCCATTTCACAGAGGAGGAAAACCAAGGCTCAGAGAGAAGGTCCCAAGGTCAGGAGTAGAAGTGGGCGGCAGACGGAAGACACTCATCCCACACCCCTAGAGTAAGTCGCCCACAAAGCAGTAATAATCGGCGTCATCTTCGGGCTGCACGGGGCTGATGGTCAGGATGCAGGTGTTGTGGGCTGCATCCGCAGCTGCGGAGAAGCGGTCCGGAGTGCCGGGGGCCCGGTGTTGGTCCTCCTCCGAGCGGTAGTAGAGGAGCAGGCGGGGGGCGCTGCCTGCTCGCTGCTGATACCAGGACACGCCAAGGTCCCCGACGATGGCGTAATGGGGGCTGATGGTGCAGGACAGTTGGGCCACTTGGCCTGGGAAGACCAGCAGTGCTTCTGGCTTGGCCAGGGCTGGTTGGGAGGCTGAGAGACACACACACTCAGGTCTGGCCTGGGCCCCTTCCCTCCAGCCCCTGCCCCACAAAGCCTAGGTCAGACTCCCCAGGAGAATCTGCTCCCAAAAGCTCAGAGCCGGTGCTGTGGAATCAGCATTGGGTGGGCCACAGCGCAGGCGACCCTTAAGCCCCATCTTCCCAAGAAGCCACGTGCAGCTAAGGGTCCGGAATTCAGAGGGTGGGCTGGTGGCCTCTGGGTCCCCCTGCTGCCCGCCCTCATCCCTTGCCCTGCAGACTCCCATCACTTAGGTCGCTCTGGCTCGTCCAAAACCTGGCTACAGGCTGATCACCCCCAGGAAGCCTCCTGGGCCGTTACTATATCCATCGGCTCAGCCTCAGGCCACTGACTGCTGGAGCCCTTCCCAGAGATAGCTTGTCCCTGAGGCCCTGCGGGGCAGTGACGAGGCCACACCAGCTTCCCCTCTGAAAATCTGAGTAGGTGACCAGTCTCTGAGACCCGCCCCCGCCCCAGAGTCAGAGTCCAAAAGGACCCTAGCTATCTGGTCACTCACCAGTGGGGAAACTGAGGCCAGGTCTCCTCTCCCCCTCACGGCCCCTTCGGAAACCCCTGCCCGCTGCGATTTACTTCCCCGCAGGGGTCTTCTAGAGCCCCGTGCTGTCTTACATACACCCCCCCAGGTGAGCCAGGCCTTGGGAGGGCTCACCTGCTAGGAGGACCCCCAGCAGCAGGAGGGCCAGAGGCGGGNCAGCAGTGCTTCTGGCTTGGCCAGGGCTGGTTGGGAGGCTGAGAGACACACACACTCAGGTCTGGCCTGGTCCCCTTCCCTCCAGCCCCTGCCCCACAAAGCCTGGGTCAGACTCCCCAGGAGAATCTGCTCCCAAAAGCTCAGAGCCGGTGCTGTGGAATCAGCATTGTGTGGGCCACAGCGCAGGCGACCCTTAAGCCCCATCTTCCCAAGGAGCCACGTGCAGCTAAGGGTCCGGAATTCAGAGGGTGGGCTGGTGGCCTCTGGGTCCCCCTGCTGCCCGCCCTCATCCCTTGCCCTGCAGACTCCCATCACTTAGGTCGCTCTGGCTCGTCCAAAACCTGGCTACAGGCTAATCACCCCCAGGAAGCCTCCTGGGCCGTTACTATATCCATCGGCTCAGCCTCAGGCCACTGACTGCTGGAGCCCTTCCCAGAGATAGCTTGTCCCTGAGGCCCTGCGGGGCAGTGACGAGGCCACACCAGCTTCCCCTCTGAAAACCTGAGTAGGTGACCAGTCTCTGAGACCCGCCCCCGCCCCAGAGTCAGAGTCCAAAGGGACCCTAGCTATCTGGTCACTCACCAGTGGGGAAACTGAGGCCAGGTCTCCTCTCCCCGTCACGGCCCCTTCGGAAACCCCTGCCCACTGCGATTTACTTCCCCGCAGGGGTCTTCTAGAGCCCTGTGCTGTCTTACACACACCCCCCAAGGTGAGCCAGGCCTTGGGAGGGCTCACCTGCTAGGAGGACCCCCAGCAGCAGGAGGGCCAGAGGCGGGCAGGCCATGGCCGGAGGCAGGGAGGCAGGCAGGAGTCCGCTGTTCTGCAGGCGGTGCTCCAGGTGCTTCGGGACCTCCCCGCGAGGGAGGCCGCTGACCCCGACAGGGCATGCAAATCATCAGCTCCCCCCGACAGCGGGAGAGGGCGGTGCCGAACGTCAGCCAGTGGGCGCCGCAGCGGGGCTGCCTGAGAGCAGGAGCTGGAAATGCACAGGTGCAGTCAGAGCAGGTGGCTGCTTTCCACCGAGGTCTCAGGCGTGCGGTCACGTGCACAGACCTCACACGTGTGGCTCGAGGGTTACACACACACACACACACATCCCTGCAGCCTGTACCCAGGTCTCCATCGCCCTAGAAGGCTCCGTCAAGCGCCTCCCTGGCCTGTAACAGCCCTCCGCACCACTGTTGTAAAGCTCCCACTGTGGGCCCCTCTGTGGCACTTCCGTGACACTGCAGACAAAAGACCCTTCCTCAGCGGCTCGAAAGAGAAAAACCCCTTGACAGACAGAGGGGTGGTGGCTGCAGCCGAGGGTGCAGGCCGGAATCTGGCCACAGCTGCTCCCGACCGTGCTGCAGGACTCGGGTCCCCAGACCCAGCGGCGCCCTGGGGAGAAAGCACTGGTGTGAGTCTGGGGAACGCTGCCCTGGGGCCACCGCTGAGCGCCTGCTGCCGTCGAAGCGCGTCCTCCCACTAACCTGCCTGCCTGTAGTGGGGCTGCGGCCGGTGCCCCTTGCCCTTTCACCAGCTGTAAACGCCGAGGGAAGCAGAGCGATGCTGGCAGGCTGCGCTGGGATCTGGGCCTCCTCCCGCCTCCTGAGCTGAGCTCTGCCCCCAGAAGGGCACAGATGGCCAGACCACCCGGCAGGGAGGGCCGCTGAGAGGGAGGTCTCCTGAGTCCAGAGGCCTGGCCACAAGCAGATGCACAGAGGGGCCGTGATACGGTGCAGCACACTGGAGAACACGGGCAGCTTCTCAGAAATGGAAACACACTCTCCCCGGACAGCACGGCAACCCCTCCCAGCATCTGCCCTCGAGAAAGAGAAGCAAATGCCTGTTCACCCAGAGACCTGCTGGCCTTCCTCATCATCACCCCACACGGGAAACGACCCAAAGAGCAGGCAGTGAGCGGATCCAGACGGGGGCACCTCCAGGCAGGGGGGCCCTCCTGGCATGAGAGAAAGGACCCACCGACACGGTGACGACCCCGGTGGATCCCACACGCAGGGGTGCAAGGCCCTGCCCCGTCGGCCACCTCCCTCTTTGTGACAGCCTGGCTGGGAGTTTGGGGGGGACGAGGGACATGTTCTGTATCCTGATTGTGGGGAACACTCCGAAGGGTGGCTCTGAACTGTATGCCAATCATACCTCAACAAGAACAGGGGACATAAGACGGGGAGGCCGGGAGTGCGTCTGGGAAGGGGGCCTGCAAGGCTGAGGATGCCCCCACCTCCAGGAACCTCCCCACTCCCCACCTGGGAGCTCTGTCTCTCCTCGTGGGCGGTGGCGGGGGACGGGGGCACTGGTCTCTGGACAGCTCTGGGCCCGAGGCTCCAGCCCCCACGAGAGCCCTGCACCGGGAATGCCCGGACCCTCCACAAACCCCGTTACCCGGATACTGGCCGCTCAGACCTCTTGGCAGCTCCCACTGCCATGGAGACCAGCTTGGAAGCTGGGGGGAGGCGCCAGGGAGAGAGCCTCAGTCTTCTCTGATCCAGTGAGCAGGAGAAGGCTGAGGACCCCGGACTAGCTGCAGGGACCCCCTGGACTGAGCAAGGAGCTCCGCTAGAGCCCACCCACCCATCATCCCCCTACCCGCACGCCTCCTGCAGGGCCCCACCCTGCAGTCGAGCTCTACCCGAACTCCTTCCCCAGGTGGGAAGTTGGGGTTCGGAGGGGTCTGTCCCTACACGGCCATGTTTATCACAGTGATGTTCGGAGGTAAGTGGGGGTCCCCTGTCCTAGCAGACGGGCAGGGGTACGTTCCCTCTGCCTTGGAGGGGGAGAATGAGGAGGCGGTGTGGGGAAGGGGATGTCCATGGGATGAGTCTGGGGGGAGTTGCTTGAGGGAAACCACCCCCCAAGCTGGGTGCTGGGTGAAGCAAGCGGGCTTTCCTGGGCTACACAGCTGCTGTGCCTGTTCCAACTGCCCCATCTCTTCGCTGGTCAGGGGTCCTGCAGCTTCGTGGACGGGGGGGTGGGGGCATGGGGCACCTGAGCTTCTGGTGGAGGTGGGGCTGCATGGTGGAGGCAAGAGTCGTTCAGATGTCTAGGGAGATGGAGGGGGGTACGTTTCTGACCCCGTAGGCGGGAGGGAGGCAGAGCATCCTGGTCTGGGGGTAAGGTGGGTGCCATGCACCCACCTCCGCCCCTCTCCCACAGCCGGCTGCTGGGAGCTGGTGAACACCTGGTGTGGCCTCGGGACCCTCACTGCCCACCTGAGGCAGAGGGGCCAGGTGCCCCCTGACGGTGAGGGAGCAGCGAGGGGTGCTGGAGGACCGGGTGAGGGCCCCCCAGCCCCAGCAAGGATAGTACCAGCCCTGCCCTGCCTCCCTCTCTGCCCTCCCAGCGACCATCGCCTTGCTGGCTGAGGATGGGCACCTGGTGAGCCTTGCGAAGGGGCTGGAGGAGGGCCCTTCCCCGGCGCCCTCCGTGGCCAGCCCCCCACTGCAGGAGCGGGGGACCTATGTCCTGGTGCAGATCATCAGTAAGTGGGGTCCGAGATTTGTGGCCCCCTTCAGTGACGTTAGAATTGAGGGGCTGGAGGAGGGCCCTTCCCCGGCGCCCTCCGTGGCCAGCCCCCCACTGCAGGAGCGGGGGACCTATGTCCTGGTGCAGATCATCAGTAAGCGGGGTCCGAGATTTGTGCCCCCCTTCAGTGACGTTAGAATATAAGAGAAGAGACAGCATCCATGGGGCACCCATGCCCTGTAGAGCCCCCAGCCTGGCCAGGACCCAGCCCTGTCCTTCCCATCCAATGCCCTGTCCTGAACCCAGGTAGGGGGAGTAAACACGTCCAGAGTCGGGGGGGGCAGGTACGGACCACCAGCCTGCCAGTGATCAGACTCCCTCCCTCCGCAGAGGGGGAGGGAGGGGACCCCACCCGCTATGAGTCCCTCCTGGAGAACCTGGATGGGCAGCGTCCAGAGCTGGCCGGTGAGCGTCACTCACACAGGAGAGCCTGGGGGCAGGGGCGCCTGCCCACCCGCGCCCTCAGCCAGGGTTTCCCGGGCCTCACAGAGGAGCTGCGCTGGCGGTCGGGCCTGCTCCCCCAGGGCGACGGCCGGAGGCGGCGCCTAGGCACTCGGCGTGGCCACCAGGAGCAAGGCCCTCCTTCACAGCCCCGAAGGGTGGGCTCCCTGCTGTCCAGGACCCAGGAGCCGGGGCCTGGAGCCAGGTAAGGAGGAGACACGGACCCCGGGGGACTGCTCACACCCAGAAATGGGACCCCCTTCCCAGGGGACAGATATGCGTGCTGAGAGGTGGACCGCGATGCCAGCCTCCCTCGGAGACACACTGTGCCCGAGGGCAGGTCCCCATCAGCCCGCTGGGGGCTCGGTGACCGGGGACGTGGAACAGGGCCTGGCACACAGAGGGTGCTCTGTGTGGAGACACTGAATGAACTCAGCAGGGGCAGCAGCTCCGAGTGGTCGATGCCATCTGAAGGGCCTGCTACTTCCTCGGTGCCGGCACATCACGGCCAAGTGGCCGAGCCGGACTGAGACCCAAGGGGGCTGGCTGCGGCCTCTGCTCCTATGGTCAGGCGCCAGGCCTGAAGCATTCCTCCTGCTGAATCTGTGATTGCGGGGAGATTGCCTCAGCAAGAGGCACAAGGTCACCGACAGAGCGTTAGGCCACCGATGGGCCCCCGGAGGCGAGAAGGGCGGAGGGGCGGGGGTCCTTGAGAGGAGGCGGCGCGCTCCTCCAGGGTCTCCAGCTGGCCGGAGTCAGACGCCCTTGAGGCTTGAGGTCAGCAGTTAATGCCTCACCGTCGGTCTGCGCTGCCTGTTGGATTACGCAGGATGACAAGGTCGCCCTCCCCACCAGGGACAGCAGCTGAAGGGGCGGCACCCCACTCTGCAGTGGGACTTCCATCTCCCTCCGCCCCGCTCGCCGCAGACAGTCCAACAAGAGGGGACACAGCAGGTTCGGCTAAAATAAAGGCTTTTAATTGTACACTTTCATCTCAGGTCATCTGTTGGGTGAGGGACCCCCTCCTCGCTCTGGGTCCCAGCTCGGGGGGTACAATCTGATGTCACGGTCCGGCTGTTGGTGGGAGGGGCTGGAGGTGGGTGCAGGGCTGGCCACCCAATCTGCTCTGGTCTCTCAGGGCAGGGAGCTCACACCTGTAGAGGGAGGTCAGGCCAAAGGTACAGGAGCAGCCAGGAGGAGTGGGAGCACCAGGGAGAAGCAGGAGCATCTGGGAAGTGCAGAGGCACCTGGGAGGAGCGGGAGCACCCAGGGGGAGCGGGAGAACCCGGGAGGAGCGGGAGCATCCACAAGGAGCGGGAGCAGTGGACCACCCCTCCCACCCTGGCGCCGGTCGGGCAGCGGCCCCTCACCGTGGTTGTACTTGCACTGCTTCAGGGCCTCACTGAAGCCCTCGCACAGTGTCAGGTCGCTCTGGGTGGTGGAGCAGTCCAGGAACTGCCTGATCTCATAGGCGCAGGGCCCCGTCTGCAGGGGCTGCGGGGAAGCACGGGCCGGGGCCTGGGGCACAGCGTGGGAGGCAGCCAGTCAGCTCGGGCTGGGCACCCGGGAGAGGACTCCGAGAGAGGTGGCTGCCCCTCCCCTGCCCCTGGCCCTGGTGCCTCAGGGGTCCCTAGTGGGCAGTATGCCCCAGGTCTCAGGGGCTCCATCCCTGAAACAGGGTGAGCCCACAGCCCTCTCGAAGCTCCTGCTGCTGCTGGTGGGGTGCGGGAACAGGGGCAGGTGGGCGGGAGGCAGGACACGGGTCTGGAAACGCCCAGGGCACTGCTGGTGGGGTGTGGGAACAGGGGCAGGTGGGCGGGAGGCGGGACACGGGTCTAGAAAAGCCCAGGGCACTGCTGGTGGGGTGCAGGAACAGGGGCGGGTGGGCAGGAGGCAAGACACAGGTCTGGAAACGCCCAGGGCCCTGCTGGTATGAACTCCAGGCCAACAGGTTCTAACACCTTCCTGGCTCAGTCACGCTGATCCTCATGATCCCTGACCCTGTCACTAAGCCCAGATGTGGCTCAGGACTGGTGGGGTGCCCAGTGGGGGACAGGTCAGCAGGCCCAAAGTGACTGACTACCAGTCACCTTTGGCCTCAGGAAGGGGCCTCCCAGAGGGTGGGAGAGCAGGCACTCAGGAACCCCAACAGCCCTCCCTTCTTCTAGGGTTGGGTGACCCCTAAGCGCCTCGGTTTCCCCATCTGTAAAGGGCTGGCTGGCGTCTGTCCATGGGGTTCTAGGGCCCTTGGCCTCAGAAGCTGGGCTGGGAGAGCCCGCCTGGGAGTGACCCCAGGCCAACAGCCGAGTGACCTGTAGGGTCCTTCTGGCCTCAGTCTCCCCGAGCCCTTGCTCACCTGCTGGGCGGCAGGCTGGGCGGGCTCTGAGCTCCCCGCACTGAGGGCTCCGGTCAGGGCGCTGCCCACGACGTGGCCCACAGCCGAGCCCACGGCCACTCCGGCGGCGGTGGTCGCCATCTGCGCCATCAGGCCGGGCTGGCCCGACGCGGCGGGGGCCGGGGCCGAGGGCGGCGGGTGCGCAGGCGGGTGCGCGGCGGAGGGCGCGGCGGGGCGGCTGCGGGGGCCGGGGAGAAGCGGGGTCGTTGGTGGCCGGGCCCCTGGCCCGCCGTCCTACACGCGCGGCGGCCGCCCCGCCCCCGCCAAGATGGCGCGGCCGTCGCCAAGGTCACGCCGCCGCGTCCTTGCGGGGCCGCGCT
>SJYX01010067.1:139965-169258 GCA_006410675.1 Oreotragus oreotragus | reverse complement strand
CCCCGGCTTCTCCCTCGGCAGCTCCGCGGGTCGGCGAGCCTGCGCGCTGCTGGCCGCCGGCCCGAGCTGTGTGCGCCCTGGGGAGACGGAGCCGCGGTGGCAGGCCGCGGAGGGCGCACGCAGAGGCCACGGGCCGGTCCTTCAAAGGCCGCGGCGGAGCGCGGCGAGCCGAACCCGAGGGCGGTCCGGCGACCGGCCGAGCCCTGCTCCTCTGCCTCCCGTGGGGCCCGGCTCGCTGGCTCCCGCGTGGCCCCAGGGTCGCGGGTGGACTGGGGCGGGTACAAAGCACTCACCCCCGTCCCGCCCCCAGAAAACCTCCCAGGACTGCTCACAGAGCACCGGCCAGGAGGCATCCGGTTCCCCTCCTCGGTTCTGTTCAGTTGCTCGGTCGTGTCCAACTCTTTGCGACCCCATGGACTGCAGCACCCCTGGCTTCCCTGTCCATCACCAACTCCCGGAGTTTACTCAAACTCATCTATTGAGTCAGTGATGCCATCCAACCATGTCATGCTCTGTCGTCCCCTTCTCCCACTTTCAATCTTTCCCAGCATCAGGGTTTTTTCCAATGAGCCAGTTCTTCACAACAGGAGGCCAGAGTACTGGAGTTTCAGCTCCAGCATCAGTCCTTCCAGTGAACACTCAGGGCTGATTTCCTTTAGGATGGACTGGCTGGACACAGCGCCAGACCCCAACCGCCTTTACCCTGCATGTCCTTTCCAAAGGCTGTCCCCTGCGGGCCTAGGGGCATTGGTGTGGGTTTGAATCCTGTGGCCTTGAATTTTACCCCTTGGTTCCAGGTCCAGGGCAGGGCCACCCGGATTCAGGACGCTTCTCAGCCCTTCAGGAACGGCAGGTTTTCACAGTTCTTTCTGAATGAGTTCTGAATGGTCATATCCGTGCCCTTGGCAGGGAAGGCTCCTGACTTTCCTATCCTCACATCACTGTCCCCAACCCCCAAGAGAGGCCTCCTGGCCCCGGGACTGCAGGGAGGATGAAGTCAGGAGCAGAAGCATGGGGTGGGGGGCTCAGGTGGGCAGAGGAGGCCCCTCTGTGAGGAGGTTTGACAGACAAGGAGGGAACAGGGGCACCGGCAGTGCCTGGCAAGCTGGGTGGTGTCACGACTGCGTCTCAACCACACAATCCTCTCAGCCAGCCCGGGAGGCAGGGCCCTCCGCTGACCCCCATCTGGGACTGGGCTTCAGTTTTCTCCTCCCTAAAATGGGGTGACTGTTTGCCTCCGAGAGAGGGGAGCGTGTAAAGGTGGCCACTCTCTTCTGGCAGACATGCCAGGCCTGGACCAGCCTCCACCCCTTTGCTCATGCAGCCCCTGCTGACCTGCTCCTGTCTGCCACACCAGCCCCTCCTGGGCTGATCAGGGCCCCCCTCCTGCAGGAAGCCCTCTGGGACCAGCCCAGCTTGCTATAACTGTGGCTTTCCACTGTGGCCTGTAACGTGGGAGGTTGTTACTTAAAACTCCCATGACTGGTGGATTGCGGGTCCCCAGAACAAGGCCACGCATCCCTGGAGGCACTCGAGACCACTTAAGGTAGTTAAACATTTTTACTTTATGCATTTTCATGTGTATCNGATACTGGCCGCTCAGACCTCTTGGCAGCTCCCACTGCCATGGAGACCAGCTTGGAAGCTGGGGGGAGGCACCGGGGAGGGAGCCTCAGTCTTCTCTGATCCAGTGAGCAGGAGAAGGCTGAGGACCCCGGACTAGCTGCAGGAACCCCCTGGACTGAGCAAGGAGCTCCGCTAGAGCCCACCCACCCATCATCCCCCTACCCGGACGCCTCCTGCAGGGCCCCACCCTGCAGTCGAGCTCTACCCGAACTCCTTCCCCAGGTGGGAAGTTGGGGTTCGGAGGGGTCTGTCCCTACATGGCCATGTTTATCACAGTGATGTTCGGAGGTAAGTGGGGGTCCCCTGTCCTAGCAGACGGGCAGGGGTACGTTCCCTCTGCCTTGGAGGGGGAGAATGAGGAGGCGGTGTGGGGAAGGGGGTGTCCATGGGATGAGTCTGGGGGGAGTTGCTTGAGGGAAACCACCCCCCAAGCTGGGTGCTGGGTGAAGTAAGCGGGCTTCCCTGGGCTACACAGCTGCTGTGCCTGTTCCAACTGCTCCATCTCTTCGCTGGTCAGGGGTCCTGCAGCTTCGTGGACGGGGGGTGGGGGCATGGGGCACCTGAGCTTCTGGTGGAGGTGGGGCTGCATGGTGGAGGCAAGAGTCGTTCAGATGTCTAGGGAGATGGAGGGGGGTACGTTTCTGACCCCGTAGGCGGGAGGGAGGCAGAGCATCCTGGTCTGGGGGTAAGGTGGGTGCCATGCACCCACCTCCGCCCCTCTCCCACAGCTGGCTGCTGGGAGCTGGTGAACACCTGGTGTGGCCTCGGGACCCTCACTGCCCACCTGAGGCAGAGGGGCCAGGTGCCCCCTGACGGTGAGGGAGCAGCGAGGGGTGCTGGAGGACCGGGTGAGGGCCCCCCAGCCCCAGCAAGGATAGTACCAGCCCTGCCCTGCCTCCCTCTCTGCCCTCCCAGCGACCATCGCCTTGCTGGCTGAGGATGGGCACCTGGTGAGCCTTGCGAAGGGGCTGGAGGAGGGCCCTTCCCCGGCGCCCTCCGTGGCCAGCCCCCCGCTGCAGGAGCGGGGGACCTATGTCCTGGTGCAGATCATCAGTAAGNCCGCCGCCCCGCAGCCCTCCTGCCCCGCCCCGCCCCGCCCTCCCCGCCGAGGGGCGCCGGCTGGCAGAGCAGGACCCACGGGGGCGCCCGGGAGTGGCCCGGCGCGGCCCGTTACCCCGAAACGCTGTCTGGGTGCCCCGGGGGCGTGCTGGATAGTGAGCTTCCCGTCCCTGGAGGTATGCAAGTGGAGCCGGCGCCAGGATCGCTCGGGCTGGCTGGTGAGCGGGACTCGGTCGAGCGTTAGACGCACGCCGCCACCCCCCTCCCCTCACCTCCCGGACCTGCCCCCTCCGCGCCCGCCCGGCCACGATCCCCGGTGTGTGTGTGTGTGTTGCAGGGGAGGGACAGCGGGAGTGGCCCCCAGGGCTCCCGACTCACTGCAAGGACAAAGACCCGTGGGTCTCCAGCTGGCGTCAGCCGCCAGGTGTGTGGCCTCGGTGAGCACACCTCCAGGCGGGAGGGTTGAAGGAACCGCTGTGGGGAGGGCATGCGGGGTCTGAGCCTGGAGGAGACAGATGCCACCTCCTGGGACCTGTGAGTGCCGGGATCGGGAGACTGTGGAGCCAGGAGGCAGCCTAAGCGTAAGAGCTCCGGTGTGCCACGGCGGGGGTGAGGCGGGGTGGACGCCCCTGTGTGTGCCAGCCCACATGTGTCCTGAAGGCTGCACCCTCCCCCACTGCGCACTCCCCCAGTCCAGGGAGACCAGTCACAGCCTGGGCTACTGCAGGCGCATAGCTCCGCGGGTGCCCGGCCCACGTGGGCGTGCTGCTGAGCCTCCAGCCTGACCAGGCAGGGGTCGGGGGCAGGGATGGGGTCGTTAGCGGGGGTGGGGGCAGGGGCGCAGGCAGACTCTCTGGGGACAGCTCCGGTGACAAGGGAGGTCTGGCCAGCCAGCCCCTGGCAGCGCTGGGGATGAAAGGGGTGGCAGGTACCTCGGTCTGCGGGCCCTGCCTCCGCCCCAGCCCCGCCCGGCCCCCTAGGCCTAGGGGCAGAGTCTAGGGGTCACCCTGGGGAGCTGCTGAATCCGCGGGTTTAGGAACCAAAGGGACCTGGGCTTTTGGACCACATGGCCCTAGGTGAGCCCTCCAGCGCCTCGGGAGCCCTCACCCCCAGCCTTGTCCAGGTGGGCGGGTGGGAGGCCACTGCTGGGCTGAACAGCGTCTGCAGGGAGGCAGGAGAGCTGGGCACACGGACACGTTCCATCACCTGGGGCTGCCACTGTGGCACTTGTGCGGGGTCAGGCGGGGTCTGAGCCGGGCTGTCACGCCGCAGATATGCAGGGGGCACTCGGGGTCGCCTCGGACGTGCTTATCCCTTTACGGCTGTTGGCAGGGCCGGGAAGGCTCTGTAAATATTTATCCATCCAAGCTCACAGCTTTCAGGGTTGATGAAAGCCCCGCCGCCCGCCCGCTGTGGGGGACCCCCCCTTCCCTTCTGGAGCCGGCGGGGTGAGGGGGTGGGGGAGGTGGACCTGCCTGCCCAGGAGCGGGCGGTGTGACTCGGGCAGGTCACTTGACCTCTCTGAAATTCAGAGAGGCCCGGGATGGTGTGTGGATGCTCCCTGCCTTCCTCCCAGCCTGACCGGTGTCCTCACCTCAGGGTCGCCTCCTGCCCACCGCAGAGGGGGTGGCTATGGGGACCTGGGCCAGTGGCAGGCAGGCCAGAGAGGGCCTGCCCGGCCCAGCCGTGCCCAGCACTTCCCGGTCCAGGGGCCCCCTCCACTACCGGCCGCTGGCTGCCTGCCATTTTCCCGGCTGCAGGTTGACTCCGAGGCTGACCGGAGCCTCTGGCTCAGCTGGGAGACTGAATTCCCCAAGCGATTCCTCGATTCCTCGAGGATGTGTGAGGCTGTGGTGTGGTGCCTGTCGGGGAGAGGTGGGGTGAGCGGACTGGGCACCCCCGCCCAGGGCAGGCCCGGGGAGACACTGGCCGAGGAGCAGGCAGGCCTGCAAGGAGGACTAGCAGCCGTCTCAGGAATGTGGGTTTTGGAGACAAGCCACAGCTGGGGGTTGGGGAGGGGTGCTGTGGGTGGGGAGGCCTGATCCCCAGGTCTAGTCCAGCTCTGAGCTCCCTCGCTGTGTGACCCCTGGGCCAAGACCTGGACCTCTCTGGGCCCTGTCTCTTCCCCTGGGAGGTGGGGCGACACCTGCTCCCCAGTCCCCCAGGGCTGTGGATGAGGCAGGCATGGTGTGTGCTCACCCCACCTCCCTGCCTCCCAGCAGCCCCGGGCTGGGTGGGGGGACTGGCACACCCAGGTGAGGGGTCAGGCCTTGCAGCTAGGGAGGGCCCCCCCCACCAGGCCGGAAAGGACGTGGGGAGACAGAATGGAGGGCGGCGGAGCAGGGGCCAGCGGTGGAGAAACTGAGGCCAAGAGCCTGTGGACAGTGGGCTCCAAGAAAGGACCTCGCTGCCCGGGGACCTGTTGCTAGAGCCTCTAGGAGTGGTAACCAAGACGTGGGCAGGGAACCAGAGGCCCTGGCTTGCAGGTGGACCCTGCGCGAGTCATTCTTGCTCTCTGGCCCTGAAAGCTTCCTTCCAGCTGCCGCTCCTGTGTTCAGATGTCAAGTCTGGAGTCCTGGAGGGGAGGTGGGGGCTGACTGCCAGGTGGGGGAGGGCAGGAATTTGGCAGAGCAGAGTCCCAGAGTGGGAGAAGCCAGCCCAGGGAGGAGACTCTCTCTGCACCGCGGCCCCGTTCCCATTGGACAGATAGGAAAGTGGAGGCTGAGAGAAGGCTGTGACTTGCCCAGGGTCTCCATGGCGTGGAACTGTGCCTTCTGAATCTCAGGCTGGGGATCTTGCGGCTGCACTGAGTGTGCCAGGATGCAGGGGTCTGGGCCTGGACCTAGCGCCTCATGGGGGCAGGAGAAGAAGGCATGCTGGGCATGTCTGTCACCCTTCCCCCACCGTGGCTTGCTGCTCAGGCCTCCCTGGGGGCAGAGGAGAAGGGAGATTTTTGCTCGCTGGCAGGCTGGGCCCTGGGCTCTCTGGAGCTTTAGGGGAACGGTGCAGCCCTGGCCTTTCTGGGGATGGTCCTCGGGCCCCCGCCAGGGTTGAGGAAAGGGTTTCTGTTCCTCCTGGAGGTCATGGAGCGGTGTGAGAAGCAGGGGCAGGCCCGGGGCCCACGTCCCCAGTGTGAGACATGGACGTGTGTCCTCCAGCCTAACATCGGGGGTGGGGGGTGGGGGACGGGGAGCGGGGGCCCAGTGAACCCTGCCCCCAAGGTGTCTAGAAGACAGCGGGTCCTTGGTCATTTGACCCCAGCCTGAAGAACAGAGCAGAGCTGGGGGCGAGGGTGTGCTGGGAGCGCAGAGAGCCTCCTGCTCTGCCTGCTCTGTTCCTCGTAGCTCTGGAGTCGGCAGCTGGGGAGGAGCAGCTGGGATGCTCATCTGAGCTCTGGGGTGCCCGGGCCCTGGGAGAGTTGCCAAAGGCTGAGGCTAAGGGTGGGGCCCAGGCAGCCCAGCTCCTGCCCCAAATATGGCTCGGGAAGGCCACAGCGGCGCTGAGCAGACAGGCTGGGCCAGACGGGCACTGAGGCTCCGGGCTTCTCCCCCAGCTCTGCTGTGACCCTCACCTGCGGCCCGGGGTGCCAGGGCCCCCGCTTGGCTCCGCCGTGTCCTTGCGGGCTGATCCCCCGGGCTCTCCCTGCCTCTCTGAGCTCCTGCCTTTTCCAGGCAGGGGAAACGCGACCTCCAGGCTGGGATGCGGGGAGGGTGGGTGTGCCAGGTCAGAATCACCCCTCCACTGGGCGAGCGTGGTCCAGGGGCCCTGGCAGGGTGGGGGCTGGGCATCTGGGAACTGCCAGCCACCCCCACCCGTGCAGAGAGGACACAGAGACCACACAGAGGCCGTGCCTCCGCGGGCAGCAACTGGAGAAAAGCCAGCCGCGGCCAAACATATAAATAACTAAATAATAAAAGCTTTAAGGATCGTTACTTAAAAAAACAAGTGCGTCCCAGCAATCGGACCCCAGTTCCCGGTGCCCTGTGCGGTGCCAGCCCCGTGCTGAAAGTGGCCTGGTTGATTCGCCCCCAGATCCATGCTAGAGGAAGGGATCACCCCTACTTGTCAGGTGAGCAGACGCAGGTGGGGGAGGGCGGCAGCCCCTCCATGCTGGCAGGTGGCCACGGTGGGCGTAGTGGGCAGGAGCCAGCTCACGGAGCTGGAGAGGACAGACCTGGGGGCTGGGGGCGCCCAGGAAGAAACGCATGGGGAGAGGCGTCTGCTGGAGGTGGGGGGGTCCCTTCAAGGCTGTGCGTGAAGAAGGCAGGTGGGCCTGCAGCCCCACCCACCCCTCCCCAGCCCAAACGGTGGAAGTAAGTGACCCTGGGCGCCTGGGGCCCTCCAGGAGGGGGTGGGAGGCCTTGGGATCAGCATCTGGACACCAGTCAGCCCACACCAGAGCGCCATGCTCCCCGACGGCCTCCGCTGGAGTGAGGCTGCGCTGACGTCCACACCACTGACCCGGGGCCTCTCTCCTGGTCAGGACGCCCCCCACCGCCACCCCGTGAGCAGAGGGCCACAGCCCTGGCCCAACGCCCCTCCCGACACTGACGCCCCTGCCCTGGCCGCCCAGGAGGCCCTCCCGCTCACGGGCCACCCCAGACCTCCCCGCTGCGGCGTGCCCGACCCACCCGACGGGCCAAGTGCCCGCAACCGACAGAAGAGGTTTGTGCTGTCGGGCGGACGCTGGGAGAAGACGGACCTCACCTACAGGTAGGGCCAGTGGCCACGAGCTGGCGTTTGACCTCCACCTGCTGTCTGAGACACGCTGGGGCTGGGGTGGGGCAGATGCCTATGGCCGACAGGCTGGAGTGTCCCCCGACTCCCGTGCCGCTGCTCAACGCCCCAAACCCACACTTAGATGCACTCCCACGCCCTCCCTTGGAAGCGCGGTCTCCACAGTCACCTGGCCGCCCCACACACCCATGGGGCATGGGCGTCGGTCACCCGCGCGAACTCTGTGGGCTCCATGCTGCGGGCCAGGCCCTGGGACTCTTCAGTGAGCGAGGCAGATACGGCCCCTCCTGTGTCGGAGCGAGGTGCTCCCCACGCCCGGTTCAGCTCTAGCTCCGCACTCAGGATCCGCACAGGGAGGGGCCCTCTGGGGCAGGCCAGGTGGCCTCGGCCCCCGGCGCTGAGACTTACACATCTTGCAGCGGGTGGCAGGGGGCCGCGAGGACGGGTGTGGTGTCCCGTGTCACTGCAGGTGGGACTCCTGGGGGCCCCGAGGTGTGCTGGATGGGGAGCCTGTGGGCCCAGGAGGGGCAAGTCTCAGGGTCTCCCCACGGTCAGTGGCACAGTCAGGTCTAGGAGGGGGCCTCGGGGCTCCTGGGTCCTTTCCGCCCAGCGCAGACCCTTGTGGGCACCTAAGGGCACACAGACCACACACAGCTGTGCCCATGTGGTGCGGGGAGCGGTGCGCACCCTCAGAGCACACCAGGCCTGCCCCCCACTGCACATCCGGGGCAACTCCTGCCCCAACAGNGCGGGCGCGGGGCGAGTGCAGAACAAAAGCGGGGGCGGGGCCGGGCCGGGGGCGGGGCGGAGGCTATAAGGGGCGGCGGCAGGCGGCGGCCCAGCAGGCCCTGCAGCCCCGGGGCGGATGGCTCTGGCCGCCGGGCTCCGCCGCGCGGCCCCGCGCGCCCTCCTGCTGCCGCTGCTGCTGCTGCTGCTCCCGCCGCCGCCGCTGCTGCTGGCCCGGGCCCCGCGGCCGCCGGTGAGTGCCCGCCGCCCCGCAGCCCTCCTGCCCCGCCCCGCCCCGCCCTCCCCGCCGAGGGGCGCCGGCTGGCAGAGCAGGACCCACGGGGGCGCCCGGGAGTGGCCCGGCGCGGCCCGTTACCCCGAAACGCTGTCTGGGTGCCCCGGGGGCGTGCTGGATAGTGAGCTTCCCGTCCCTGGAGGTATGCAAGTGGAGCCGGCGCCAGGATCGCTCGGGCTGGCTGGTGAGCGGGACTCGGTCGAGCGTTAGACGCACGCCGCCACCCCCCTCCCCTCACCTCCCGGACCTGCCCCCTCCGCGCCCGCCCGGCCACGATCCCCGGTGTGTGTGTGTGTGTTGCAGGGGAGGGACAGCGGGAGTGGCCCCCAGGGCTCCCGACTCACTGCAAGGACAAAGACCCGTGGGTCTCCAGCTGGCGTCAGCCGCCAGGTGTGTGGCCTCGGTGAGCACACCTCCAGGCGGGAGGGTTGAAGGAACCGCTGTGGGGAGGGCATGCGGGGTCTGAGCCTGGAGGAGACAGATGCCACCTCCTGGGACCTGTGAGTGCCGGGATCGGGAGACTGTGGAGCCAGGAGGCAGCCTAAGCGTAAGAGCTCCGGTGTGCCACGGCGGGGGTGAGGCGGGGTGGACGCCCCTGTGTGTGCCAGCCCACATGTGTCCTGAAGGCTGCACCCTCCCCCACTGCGCACTCCCCCAGTCCAGGGAGACCAGTCACAGCCTGGGCTACTGCAGGCGCATAGCTCCGCGGGTGCCCGGCCCACGTGGGCGTGCTGCTGAGCCTCCAGCCTGACCAGGCAGGGGTCGGGGGCAGGGATGGGGTCGTTAGCGGGGGTGGGGGCAGGGGCGCAGGCAGACTCTCTGGGGACAGCTCCGGTGACAAGGGAGGTCTGGCCAGCCAGCCCCTGGCAGCGCTGGGGATGAAAGGGGTGGCAGGTACCTCGGTCTGCGGGCCCTGCCTCCGCCCCAGCCCCGCCCGGCCCCCTAGGCCTAGGGGCAGAGTCTAGGGGTCACCCTGGGGAGCTGCTGAATCCGCGGGTTTAGGAACCAAAGGGACCTGGGCTTTTGGACCACATGGCCCTAGGTGAGCCCTCCAGCGCCTCGGGAGCCCTCACCCCCAGCCTTGTCCAGGTGGGCGGGTGGGAGGCCACTGCTGGGCTGAACAGCGTCTGCAGGGAGGCAGGAGAGCTGGGCACACGGACACGTTCCATCACCTGGGGCTGCCACTGTGGCACTTGTGCGGGGTCAGGCGGGGTCTGAGCCGGGCTGTCACGCCGCAGATATGCAGGGGGCACTCGGGGTCGCCTCGGACGTGCTTATCCCTTTACGGCTGTTGGCAGGGCCGGGAAGGCTCTGTAAATATTTATCCATCCAAGCTCACAGCTTTCAGGGTTGATGAAAGCCCCGCCGCCCGCCCACTGTGGGGGACCCCCCCTTCCCTTCTGGAGCCGGCGGGGTGAGGGGGTGGGGGAGGTGGACCTGCCTGCCCAGGAGCGGGCGGTGTGACTCGGGCAGGTCACTTGACCTCTCTGAAATTCAGAGAGGCCCGGGATGGTGTGTGGATGCTCCCTGCCTTCCTCCCAGCCTGACCGGTGTCCTCACCTCAGGGTCGCCTCCTGCCCACCGCAGAGGGGGTGGCTATGGGGACCTGGGCCAGTGGCAGGCAGGCCAGAGAGGGCCTGCCCGGCCCAGCCGTGCCCAGCACTTCCCGGTCCAGGGGCCCCCTCCACTACCGGCCGCTGGCTGCCTGCCATTTTCCCGGCTGCAGGTTGACTCCGAGGCTGACCGGAGCCTCTGGCTCAGCTGGGAGACTGAATTCCCCAAGCGATTCCTCGATTCCTCGAGGATGTGTGAGGCTGTGGTGTGGTGCCTGTCGGGGAGAGGTGGGGTGAGCGGACTGGGCACCCCCGCCCAGGGCAGGCCCGGGGAGACACTGGCCGAGGAGCAGGCAGGCCTGCAAGGAGGACTAGCAGCCGTCTCAGGAATGTGGGTTTTGGAGACAAGCCACAGCTGGGGGTTGGGGAGGGGTGCTGTGGGTGGGGAGGCCTGATCCCCAGGTCTAGTCCAGCTCTGAGCTCCCTCGCTGTGTGACCCCTGGGCCAAGACCTGGACCTCTCTGGGCCCTGTCTCTTCCCCTGGGAGGTGGGGCGACACCTGCTCCCCAGTCCCCCAGGGCTGTGGATGAGGCAGGCATGGTGTGTGCTCACCCCACCTCCCTGCCTCCCAGCAGCCCCGGGCTGGGTGGGGGGACTGGCACACCCAGGTGAGGGGTCAGGCCTTGCAGCTAGGGAGGGCCCCCCCCACCAGGCCGGAAAGGACGTGGGGAGACAGAATGGAGGGCGGCGGAGCAGGGGCCAGCGGTGGAGAAACTGAGGCCAAGAGCCTGTGGACAGTGGGCTCCAAGAAAGGACCTCGCTGCCCGGGGACCTGTTGCTAGAGCCTCTAGGAGTGGTAACCAAGACGTGGGCAGGGAACCAGAGGCCCTGGCTTGCAGGTGGACCCTGCGCGAGTCATTCTTGCTCTCTGGCCCTGAAAGCTTCCTTCCAGCTGCCGCTCCTGTGTTCAGATGTCAAGTCTGGAGTCCTGGAGGGGAGGTGGGGGCTGACTGCCAGGTGGGGGAGGGCAGGAATTTGGCAGAGCAGAGTCCCAGAGTGGGAGAAGCCAGCCCAGGGAGGAGACTCTCTCTGCACCGCGGCCCCGTTCCCATTGGACAGATAGGAAAGTGGAGGCTGAGAGAAGGCTGTGACTTGCCCAGGGTCTCCATGGCGTGGAACTGTGCCTTCTGAATCTCAGGCTGGGGATCTTGCGGCTGCACTGAGTGTGCCAGGATGCAGGGGTCTGGGCCTGGACCTAGCGCCTCATGGGGGCAGGAGAAGAAGGCATGCTGGGCATGTCTGTCACCCTTCCCCCACCGTGGCTTGCTGCTCAGGCCTCCCTGGGGGCAGAGGAGAAGGGAGATTTTTGCTCGCTGGCAGGCTGGGCCCTGGGCTCTCTGGAGCTTTAGGGGAACGGTGCAGCCCTGGCCTTTCTGGGGATGGTCCTCGGGCCCCCGCCAGGGTTGAGGAAAGGGTTTCTGTTCCTCCTGGAGGTCATGGAGCGGTGTGAGAAGCAGGGGCAGGCCCGGGGCCCACGTCCCCAGTGTGAGACATGGACGTGTGTCCTCCAGCCTAACATCGGGGGTGGGGGGTGGGGGACGGGGAGCGGGGGCCCAGTGAACCCTGCCCCCAAGGTGTCTAGAAGACAGCGGGTCCTTGGTCATTTGACCCCAGCCTGAAGAACAGAGCAGAGCTGGGGGCGAGGGTGTGCTGGGAGCGCAGAGAGCCTCCTGCTCTGCCTGCTCTGTTCCTCGTAGCTCTGGAGTCGGCAGCTGGGGAGGAGCAGCTGGGATGCTCATCTGAGCTCTGGGGTGCCCGGGCCCTGGGAGAGTTGCCAAAGGCTGAGGCTAAGGGTGGGGCCCAGGCAGCCCAGCTCCTGCCCCAAATATGGCTCGGGAAGGCCACAGCGGCGCTGAGCAGACAGGCTGGGCCAGACGGGCACTGAGGCTCCGGGCTTCTCCCCCAGCTCTGCTGTGACCCTCACCTGCGGCCCGGGGTGCCAGGGCCCCCGCTTGGCTCCGCCGTGTCCTTGCGGGCTGATCCCCCGGGCTCTCCCTGCCTCTCTGAGCTCCTGCCTTTTCCAGGCAGGGGAAACGCGACCTCCAGGCTGGGATGCGGGGAGGGTGGGTGTGCCAGGTCAGAATCACCCCTCCACTGGGCGAGCGTGGTCCAGGGGCCCTGGCAGGGTGGGGGCTGGGCATCTGGGAACTGCCAGCCACCCCCACCCGTGCAGAGAGGACACAGAGACCACACAGAGGCCGTGCCTCCGCGGGCAGCAACTGGAGAAAAGCCAGCCGCGGCCAAACATATAAATAACTAAATAATAAAAGCTTTAAGGATCGTTACTTAAAAAAACAAGTGCGTCCCAGCAATCGGACCCCAGTTCCCGGTGCCCTGTGCGGTGCCAGCCCCGTGCTGAAAGTGGCCTGGTTGATTCGCCCCCAGATCCATGCTAGAGGAAGGGATCACCCCTACTTGTCAGGTGAGCAGACGCAGGTGGGGGAGGGCGGCAGCCCCTCCATGCTGGCAGGTGGCCACGGTGGGCGTAGTGGGCAGGAGCCAGCTCACGGAGCTGGAGAGGACAGACCTGGGGGCTGGGGGCGCCCAGGAAGAAACGCATGGGGAGAGGCGTCTGCTGGAGGTGGGGGGGTCCCTTCAAGGCTGTGCGTGAAGAAGGCAGGTGGGCCTGCAGCCCCACCCACCCCTCCCCAGCCCAAACGGTGGAAGTAAGTGACCCTGGGCGCCTGGGGCCCTCCAGGAGGGGGTGGGAGGCCTTGGGATCAGCATCTGGACACCAGTCAGCCCACACCAGAGCGCCATGCTCCCCGACGGCCTCCGCTGGAGTGAGGCTGCGCTGACGTCCACACCACTGACCCGGGGCCTCTCTCCTGGTCAGGACGCCCCCCACCGCCACCCCGTGAGCAGAGGGCCACAGCCCTGGCCCAACGCCCCTCCCGACACTGACGCCCCTGCCCTGGCCGCCCAGGAGGCCCTCCCGCTCACGGGCCACCCCAGACCTCCCCGCTGCGGCGTGCCCGACCCACCCGACGGGCCAAGTGCCCGCAACCGACAGAAGAGGTTTGTGCTGTCGGGCGGACGCTGGGAGAAGACGGACCTCACCTACAGGTAGGGCCAGTGGCCACGAGCTGGCGTTTGACCTCCACCTGCTGTCTGAGACACGCTGGGGCTGGGGTGGGGCAGATGCCTATGGCCGACAGGCTGGAGTGTCCCCCGACTCCCGTGCCGCTGCTCAACGCCCCAAACCCACACTTAGATGCACTCCCACGCCCTCCCTTGGAAGCGCGGTCTCCACAGTCACCTGGCCGCCCCACACACCCATGGGGCATGGGCGTCGGTCACCCGCGCGAACTCTGTGGGCTCCATGCTGCGGGCCAGGCCCTGGGACTCTTCAGTGAGCGAGGCAGATACGGCCCCTCCTGTGTCGGAGCGAGGTGCTCCCCACGCCCGGTTCAGCTCTAGCTCCGCACTCAGGATCCGCACAGGGAGGGGCCCTCTGGGGCAGGCCAGGTGGCCTCGGCCCCCGGCGCTGAGACTTACACATCTTGCAGCGGGTGGCAGGGGGCCGCGAGGACGGGTGTGGTGTCCCGTGTCACTGCAGGTGGGACTCCTGGGGGCCCCGAGGTGTGCTGGATGGGGAGCCTGTGGGCCCAGGAGGGGCAAGTCTCAGGGTCTCCCCACGGTCAGTGGCACAGTCAGGTCTAGGAGGGGGCCTCGGGGCTCCTGGGTCCTTTCCGCCCAGCGCAGACCCTTGTGGGCACCTAAGGGCACACAGACCACACACAGCTGTGCCCATGTGGTGCGGGGAGCGGTGCGCACCCTCAGAGCACACCAGGCCTGCCCCCCACTGCACATCCGGGGCAACTCCTGCCCCAACAGCCAGGCCAGTGAGCCAGACCCAGGCCCCCCCTACCGCCCCGGTCCTCCCCAGGATCCTCCGGTTCCCGTGGCAGCTGCTGCGGGAACAGGTGCGGCAGACAGTGGCAGAGGCCCTCCAGGTGTGGAGTGACGTCACGCCACTCACCTTCACTGAGGTGCATGAGGGCCACGCCGACATCGTGATCGACTTCACCAGGTGAGCTGGGAGCCTGGGGACACCCCCCCCACCCCGGTTAGGAAACCCAGAGCCGGGGGCCTGGGGACCCCCCCGCCATCCTGGGAAGGAAACCCAGAGCCAGGGGCCTGGGGACACCCCCCCATCCTGGGAAGGAAACCCAGAGCCGAGGGCCTGGGGACACCCCCACCCCGGGAAGGAAACCCATCTGCCGGCAGCTACTAACTCTGCCCCTACCCCCCCCACACACACAGGTACTGGCATGGGGACAACCTGCCCTTTGATGGACCTGGGGGCATCCTGGCCCACGCCTTCTTCCCTAAGACCCACCGAGAAGGGGATGTCCACTTCGACTATGATGAGACCTGGACCATCGGGGACAACCAGGGTAGGGGCTCGGGCCCCGCTTTCCGGAGGGGCCCCGCGAGGCCCCAGAGCCGGGCCCGGGCCCAGCGTCCCGCTGCGGGGGCTCACGCGCTGCCGGGCTGTCTCCCTTTTGCAGGCACAGACCTCCTGCAGGTGGCGGCCCACGAGTTTGGCCATGTGCTGGGGCTGCAGCACACGACAGCTGCGAAGGCCCTGATGTCCCCCTTCTACACCTTCCGCTACCCGCTGAGCCTCAGCCCAGACGACCGCAGGGGCATCCAGCAGCTGTACGGCCGGCCTCGGCTAGCTCCCACGTCCAGGCCCCCGGACCTGGGCCCTGGCACCGGGGCGGACACCAACGAGATCGCGCCGCTGGAGGTGAGGCCCTGCTCCCCCTGCCCACGGCTGCCTCTGCGGCTCCAGCATGGGCTCCTCCTGACCCTTCCCTCTCACGCCAGCCGGACGCCCCACCGGATGCCTGCCAGGTCTCCTTTGACGCGGCCGCCACCATCCGCGGCGAGCTCTTCTTCTTCAAGGCAGGCTTTGTGTGGCGACTGCGCAGGGGCCTGCTGCAGCCTGGCTACCCTGCGCTGGCCTCTCGGCACTGGCAGGGGCTACCAAGCCCTGTGGACGCAGCCTTTGAGGATGCCAAGGGCCACATCTGGTTCTTCCAAGGTGAGTGGGGGCCAGGTCACACTTGGGAGACTGCTGGGAGCCAGGAACGTCATGGCCAAGGGTAGGGACAAACAGACGTGATGAGCAGATGGACAGACGGAGGGGGGCCCGGAGTTCTGGGTCCCAGGAGGAGTGTGACTCACTCCTCTGGGCACAGCCGGGAGGCTTCCTGGAGGAGGTGGTTCTCAAGGCTGGAGTAAGATGGAAGGTATTGCACCCCATGAGGCACGTGTGGCGCTTGCCCCTAGACACAAGGCTCTGGGGCTGAGGTGGTGAAGTGACCTACATGAGGGCACAGCTTGGCGATCAGGAGGGATATGAGCTCAGTGTGCCAGAGATGGGAGCCGGGAGCCTGGAGCATGCCAGGGGGCGGGGCCTGCTGCCTGAGGGCTGGCACCGGAGTGGGCAGCCAAGTGCAGGGAGTGGCGCCCAGGTGGCCTCTTTGCTGCTCAGAACCTTCCGCACGTGTACCTCCCAGCGCCGCTGGCATTGCCCAGTGTCCTTCTTGGGGGTGGGGGTGCCAAGGAGGCGTTATTACTGGCCTTTGTGTTTTATGGACAAGGAAACCGAGGCTGGGAAGGTCTGAGGTGGTGCTGGTGGCGGAACATGGCTGCCGTGTTGCAGCACACGCCCCCAGCCCCCCGTTTCTCCAGCAGGAGCTCAGTACTGGGTGTACGACGGCGAGAAGCCCGTCCTGGGCCCCGCGCCCCTCTCTGAGCTGGGCCTCCAGGGGCCCCCGATCCGTGCCGCCCTGGCGTGGGGCTCCGAGGAGAGCAAGATCTACTTCTTCCGAAGCGGGGGCTACTGGCGCTTCCAGCCCGGCGTCCGCCGCGTGGACAGCCCCGTGCCGCGCCGGGCTGCCGATTGGCGAGGGGTGCCCTCGGAGATCGACGCGGCCTTCCAGGATGCTGAAGGTGTGCAGGGGCGGGCCTCTGCCCGGCCCCCTCCCACGCCACCCTCCTCCTGCCAAGGACGGTGCTAACCCCCTGTGCTCCATCTTTGTGGCATGGAGACTGGGGCCCGTGCCTGGGCCCCTGGGGTGCGGCTAGTGAAATCAGTCAGAGGCTCCAGCCTCTGTCAGGCTGGGTGGTAGCTCAGACCAGACCCTGAGGGCAGGCGGGAGGGCTCACCCAAGGGTAGGAAGACCCTGGGGTTTCCCTAGTGGCTCAGATGGTAAAGCGTCTGCCTGCAATGCGGGAGACCTGGATTTGATCCCTGGGTTCGGAAGATCCCCTGGAGAAGGAAATGGCAATGCTCTCCAGTACTGTTGCCTGGAAAATTCCATGGACGGAGCAGCCTGGAAGGCTACAGTCCATGGGGTCGTGAAGAGTCAGACACGATGGAGTGACTTCACTTTCTTAAGGGCCACCTGAGGTCCTCAGGTTTCAAGGAGCCCAGCAGTGGCCAAGGCCTGCGCCCACCCGTGTCCACTTACCAGGCCCTGGCCCTCCTGTCTTCTCAGGCTTCGCCTATTTCCTGCAAGGCCGCCTCTACTGGAAGTTTGACCCTGTGAAAGTGAAAGCCCTGGAGGGCTTCCCCCGCCTCGTGGGCCCCGACTTCTTCAGCTGTACTGAGGCTGCCAACACTTTCCGCTGATCATCGCCTGCTGTCCTCAGGCCCTGACACCTCCACACCGGAGGTGGAGGTGCTGTCTGTGGCTGTAGGTGCCGGGGAGGGCACGGAGCTGCGGCTGCTGGGGGTGCAGGGCAGGGTGCTGCCACCAGGACTGCAGGGAGGGCCACGCAGGTCGTGGCCACTGCCAGCGACTGTCTGAGACTGGGCAGGGGGGCTCCGGCAGGGAGGCTGAGGGTGGTCTTGGGCCGGCTCCACGCAGCCCGTGCAGGTCACATGGAACCCAGCTGCCCATGGCCTCCGTCCACAACCCTCAGGGTCGGGCCTCAGCAGGGCTGGGGGAGCTGGAGCCCTCACCCTCCTCGCTGTGGGGTCCCACAGCGGGCTGGCACGTGGGTGTCAGGGTCCTGCGCCTCCTCCTCCCACGGGGGTTGGCTCTGGGTAGGTGCTGCCTTCCAGTTCAGTGGTTCTGGAGACCTGTTCCCCAGGATCCTGGCCAAAAGGCCCGGTCAGCTGGTGGGGGTGCTTCCTGCCGGAGACCCTGCTCCCTGGGGGCCCCAGCATACCTCAGTCCTATCACGGGTCAGATCCTCCAAAGCCATGTAAATGTGTATAGTGTGTATAAAGCTGTTTTTTCTTCTTTTTTTTTTTCAACCGACTGTCATTAAACACAGTCATTTTCTACCTGCCTGGGGTGTCTCTGTGAGTGCAAGGCCAGGATAGGGGTGGAGCTGGACCAGGAGCTGAGAAGGCGTGGCTGGGGACCCGCACAGTCCCCTGGTCCTCGGGGCCAGGTGTTGCGTTTAGGGGTCCCCCTGCTCCATCTCGTCCTGCTTGAATGCCTACAGTGGCTTCACAATCTGCTCCCCATTTCCCCAGCGGCATCTCAGACCGCCGTCCACCAAGCGCTGCTCACGTTTTCCGATCCTGCCGCTGTCAGGACACAGAACCGAACTCAAGGTTACCACGGCTGAGTCCTCACTCTCTGGGGTCTACTTGTCTGCCACCCTCAGAGAGCCAAGGATCCGCCTGCGACTCGGGAGTGAGTGAAGCCGCTCAGTCGTGCCCGACTCTTTGCGACCCCATGGACTATAGCCCGCCAGGCTCCTCTGTCCATGGGACTTTTCAGGCAAGAGTACTAGAGTAGGCTGCCATTTCCTTCTCCAGGGGATCTTCCCGCCCAGGTCTCCCGCGTAGCAGGCAGACCCTTTACCGGCTGAGCCACCCGGCAATGCAGGAGACCTAGGTTCAGTCTCGGGTGGGGAAGATTCCCCTGGAGAAGGGAATGACAGTCTGCTCCAGTATTCTTGCTTGGGGAATCCCATGGACAGAGGAGCCTGGCGGGCTACAGCCCATAGTGTGCAAAGAGACACGACTGAGCAAGTCACACACACACACACACACACAGAGCCCTACGTGGACGCTCACAGCGGCGCCTCTCATAGCTGCCATGTATCAGGTGTTGGCATGGGCAGCCATCGGCAGTGCGCCGTTTCTGACCTACTGCCTTGTTCCGCCGGATACGCGGGTGCCTTCCTGTGTCGGCCGCTCGGCTGTCAGCGCCCCAGGGCAGGGCTGTCGGGAGGCACAGGGCAGAGTTAAGGAGGGACAGGGACGTTCGCTCCTCCCCAGCTCTCACGGGACGCAGCAGGCAAAACAAACACCGGCTGGGCCTAGGAATCCTGCCAAGCCCGGTAGCCTCAGCCCATGATCGCCCCATCCCCAGAGCCACAGGAACGGGGGTTGGGGGGCTGGCCCGGAGCTGGGATACTGCTCCCCGGGCCGCCCATGTGCTCAGCCGCACAGCGTCCTCCAGGCGGGGAAACTGAGGCACGGGAGCCACCGGCTTCCTCCCGGCCTTCCGGACCTCGCCTCGTGCTCCTCACCAGGGCAGCACGCCAGCCCCGGCTGTGAGACGGGGAAGGGCGCCGCTCGAGTCAGGGCCGCGGCTGCTATTTCTCCCCGTGAGCGGCCTTCCCTGGTACCTCCACTTGGGAGCCGGCCGAGAAGGCCGAGAAACGGGCCGAGGCTCCTTTAAGGGGCCCGCGGGGGCGCGCCCGGCTCTTTTGTCTGGGCGGCGGGGGCGGCGACGCGCGCGTCAGCGTCAACGCCCGCGCCTGCGCACTGAGGGCGGCCTGCTTGTCTGCGGCGGCGGCGGCAGAGAAGCCCAGCGGCGGCGCGAGCGGCCCCGGCTCGGCTCGCCCTTCACCTTCCGCGTCGGCTTCCCCGGGCTAGGAGCGTCCCCGGCCCCGCCTCGGCCCTCCCGATCCTCGCAGCCCGGCCGTGGCCGCCCGCGTCTGCCGCCGCAATGATGATGATGGCGCTGAGCAAGACCTTCGGGCAGAAGCCCGTCAAGTTCCAGCTGGAAGACGACGGCGAGTTCTACATGATCGGCTCTGAGGTAGCCGCGGCGCGTCCTTGCCCTCCGGGCCTCCCGGCCGGCCCGGTTCCCGCGGGAGCCTCGGGGCGGGTCTGCGCGCCGGGAACGCGCGTCTCCATTCATCGCGGAGGGCCTGCGTGCGCGTGCGCGGCCGGGCGCATCGGGGCGTGGCCTGTTGGGGCGTGGCCGAGCCGCCCCGCCCCGGCCGTCTGGGCACGCCCACCCGTGTCCCGCGGGGACGTGGTGGGCGGATCGGGTCGAGAGCGTGGTCGATCGGGGCGTGGTCGAGCAGGCCCCCGCCCCGCGCCCGGCGTTCTGGGGACGCTCACCCGTGTCCCTGGCCGCGGGGATGCGCCACGGGGCCAGGGTCCCGGGGGTCGCGGTGGCCCCAGGTCCGCGCTGAGTTCCACAACTCCAGCCGGACGTACAGAAACGGGGTGTTGGGTTATCCCTTGCTGCACACGGGGCAAGGTGTTGGACCCCTCGCACGCTCCCTCCCTCTCTCCCTCATTGCCCTAGCTGGAATCCTGAAACCGCTGATCGAAACACCGAGCTTAGTCGGGGCTCACCCGCTTGGTGTTCTTTGACTTGGAGTTGGGCGGGTGGGCGTTCTGATCTTCCATTATCAGTGAGAAGACAGGTTGGGAGAACGATGCTTGATTTTGGATGGCTAGGGTCCAGCCGGGGAAGGCAATGGCACCCCACCCCAGTACTCTTGCCTGGAAAATCCAATGGACGGAGTAGCCTGGTGGGCTGCAGTCCATGGGGTCGCTAACAGTTGGACAGACTGAGCGACTTCACTTTCACTTTTCTCTATCATGCACTGGAGAAGGAAATGGCAACCCACTCCAGTGTTCTTGCCTGGAGAATCCCAGGGCCGGGGGAGCCTGGTGGGCTGCCGTCTATGGGGTCACACAGAGTCGGACACGACTGAAGTGACTTAGCAGCAGCAGCAGCAGCAGCAGGGTCCAGCCAGCCCTGAGCTAGATCCATCAGCAAATGGGAGGCACCTGGCACTTCGGCTGTCTTGGACTAATTCTGAGTTAGTGCGAGGGAACGAGCCGGGAACCCCTTCATCCTTCCCTAAACGGTGGCCTTTCAGCACTCTGTGAATCGCCTGGGTGACTGACTCTCACTGGCAGTGTGCACCAAGTAGATGAAGTTCTTCCAGTGTCCCTCAACCTTTGGCAGTCTCCGGCTTGTGCGTGTGTCCACACACACATTTTAAAATTACAGATCTGCCGTTGAGATGTGCAAGTGCCGAGCAGCAGTGCCTCCCTTTCGTAGCGAGGCGAGTGCGGGTCTTGGGGAATTCAAGCAGTCACAAACGCTGACGCTTGCTTCTCCTAGCAGCAGTTTTCAGTATTACACGTTTCACTCTTTTTTCTTTTTTACAATTTTTTTCCCTCTTCACGATTGAATACACTGTGAATGAATTAAGCCTCGTGATGGTCACACTCAGTGAGGCTTTCGGGATTCCCTGTGACTCCCTGTGGCCTGTCTGACTTGTATTGAGTTATGAGACCCGTGTTGTCAGTAGCATCAGAACTTTCTGCGTTACCTTTCCTCACCGGTTTTTATGAAACACGGGCCAGATGCAACGTATTTTCACATTATCACAGAAACGCTCCTCTTGACAGCTGGCCTTACTGAAGAGAGGCGCCACTGCCTGCCGTGTGTCATAGCTCAGAAAGGCCTTCGCCAGCCTGTGGGCACAGAGGCCGCATATGGTGAAAGAAGACGTCACCTGAAAACGGAAAAGCGGTCCGTTTAGCACTGGCTCTGAGTCCGTGGTACTTTTGAAAATCAAGCTTGTGTTTATTGGGTGGAGCCCGGTGCCAGGTGGGCAGAACGTGAGGAGTTCTGGCTCCAGCTTGGCGTCCACGGCACCTGTCTCAGGTATCTAATGAGATGCTCAGGCTAGACAGTTTCTGCGACTTGCCCTGTAGCACATCTTAGATTGAGAAAGATAACTGCAGTCTTCTGTTTCAGCCCTGGTGAGTGAGAAGATTTGTCCTGAGATGCAGTTTATGGAGACCAGATGGCAGGAGGGAGAGGCAGTTGCCATCCGGGGCCTGACTTTACAACGTTCAGACCTCAGGAGGCCTGGGCAGGGTTCAGGGCTAGACTCACAGCCAGCAGCTCCTCTGACAGCAGTGGTGCTTGGCCCCCGAGCCGGTTTCCCTGGGCAAACAGCAGGCGCTGGTTTCCAAGAGGTGCGCCAGGCAGAGCAGTGCCCACAGCGCCCCACACCACTCGGGGTAGCAGCCTTGGGAGGGTGTCTGCAGCTGCCCCAGTCCTGCCCCCACTAGGGGCAGCTGTCATCACCACACAGAGGCACAGCCCAGAGGAGCCCAGGGAGCCTCCGTACCCACATCTTCGTTTTCCATTTGGGAAACCTGGGTCCAGAGGGGGCAAAAGCTGGTTGCAGGGAAACCCAGGGGGCAGACCGAGTCCCCTAAGTTCCGGAGGGACCTCGGGAAGGGCCTAGGAGGCTGGGAGGCCTGCAGGACCTGCACGGTGGTAGTGGGGGCATTAGGGTCAGTGTCTTGTCAAAAGGTGAAGTCACTCAGTNGGGGGCAAAAGCTGGTTGCAGGGAAACCCAGGGGGCAGACCGAGTCCCCTAAGTTCCGGAGGGACCTCGGGAAGGGCCTAGGAGGCTGGGAGGCCTGCAGGACCTGCACGGTGGTAGTGGGGGCATTAGGGTCAGTGTCTTGTCAAAAGGTGAAGTCACTCAGTCGTGTCCAACTCTTTGCGACCCTGTGGACTGTAACCTACTAGGCTTCTCCGTCCATGGGATTCTCCAGGCAAGAATACTGGAGTGGGTTGCCATTTCCTTCTCCAGGGGATCTTCCCAACCCAGGGATCGAACCTGGGTCTCCCGCATTGGAGGCAGACGCTTTAACCTCCTGGAAACTCTGTGTTTACCCCCGGATGGTAACCACGCCCAAGCCAGATAACTGGCAAGGGCCTGCCTCTCTCACGCTGTTCAGCAGCCGTGGTTGTGTAAATCTCTAAATTCATGAAAAATGGAGAAACTGTAAAAAAGAAAAATACTATAGTGGGGTAGGTACATGGGAAAATAGCAGAAGTGGGTCCTTCGTGGGTGAACTTTACAGTTGCTGAACATCTGTCAAGAGGAGTAGGGAGGCCGAGAAGAGGGCAGTGTTGCCCAGTCACAGAAGGAACCAGCACCCAGTCCAGTGACTGTCCCCTGCCACGTGATCGAGTGGTTGTTTCTGAAAAGTCGGCGAAGCAGTGGAGTTTCTTTGTAAAAACATTAGGGCTAGATTTGTTTTTGTCAAGTAAGTTGTACTTTGAGTATCTGGCACAGGCAGGCTATTGTTTGGGGCAATGATGATGTATGCAGCCAATCTAGTGCTTGCTGATAAGCGCTTTTGAAACTCTTTGGAAAATTCCTTTGGTATTTCTGGTTTGAGTTTTGTTACTAAACAAAGCAGCAAGGGCCACGGGGGAAATTATCCTACATCTGTCTAAAATTAAAAGCCCTTTTTGGTGTTTATTACATCATAAAAATATCAAAGTCTTAAGATAAAAGGAAGAGAGGCCTTACATTTTTGGACCGCGCCAGAGATCTTTAGTGCAAAGTCAGAGCTTTTTGGGGAGCTCTGGGGGGCCATGTCTCACCAGCGTCTGCGTGGCGCTTCCTGAACTTGGTGCTGCTGTGGGGAGGCAGAGCTTACCCCCTGCCAGTGGGCCAGGTGCGGGCCAGACCTTCGCTGCTGCGGAACCCCTGGTGTCGGCAGATCGGGCTTTGCCTGCTTTCGGAGCCCGGCGCCTGCAGGCCCCGCGTGGTCTGCGTGTCACTAAGGTGACAGAGCCTCTGTGCCAGGGCGCTGCCCTTCCCCGAGGAGCCCTGGCCCTCGTAATGAGCCTTCTCGCTTTACCCCTAGGTGGGAAACTACCTCCGTATGTTCCGAGGTTCTCTGTACAAGAGATACCCCTCGCTCTGGAGGCGACTAGCCACTGTGGAAGAGAGGAAGAAAATAGTTGCATCGTCACATGGTAAAAAAACAAAACCTAGCGCTAAGGGTGCGTCTTCACGAGGGTTTGTACACCTGTCTCAAGTCCGCTCGCTTATGTCAGGAAGATGAAGCCTTTTCACCCCGGCGCGTCCTCACGGCAGTCCTGCCCTTAGCGTGGCGGAGCGTCCCCGGGGTGGGCGTGGGCTCCCCGGCGCGGGTGGGGGTCCTCGGTCAGGGTGGTCGGGGTCAGGGGATGCCCGGGGCAGGCGGGGGCCCGGGCGGGGCGCGGGCGCGGCGGAGACGCACCGGTCTGAAAACGTTTCAGGATTGCTGTGATGCTGTGCCATCCGCGGGCGTGCGCCATCCTCACCCTCCATGCGCCCGGGCGGTGGGGCGGCCCTGGCCCCGCCCCCCCTCCGGGCTTTCACCGTTCCCCACCCCCCCAATCCCTCCTGTGGCCCCTGGTCTGGCAGCCGGTCCGCTAGCGCTCGCTCGTGTGCATGTTTGCTCCGTGCTGTGTGCGCCTGGGCCACAGGGCGCCGCCTCCGGGCCCGGGCACCAAGGCGGCCTGGTGGAACCGGCCCGCGCCCTGCGCGCGTGCCCGCCCGTGTGCGTGCGCCCGTGTGCGTGTGTGTGAGCGCGCGCGCGCGCATGAGGCGCGCTCTCCGCAGTCTGTCGGGTGTGAGTGTGTCCGTGGCGCTGCCGTGGTCTGTCCACCGCGTTCTTCTAACGCAGGAGCCGGAGCCTCTTGTCTGCGCACTGCTGTGACTTCCAGCCCCTCCCTGGCCCTCCTGCGCCGGGTGCAGTGCCGGTCACTAACCCTGCGCCCCTAGCTGCGCTTGCCCCTGGTGAGCCTTGGCGATCCCAGGCCTCGGCTCCCTGGGGAGCCGCCTTCTAACCCCCTGTCTCCACCCGGCTCCCTAGGCAAGCTGTGGTTGGATTGCTGAGAACCCGGGCTCCCAGGGCCACTGGCGCCCGGGCCAGGAGTTCTTATTGCGTGTGCAGCAGCTCTTTCCAACTCTCTGAGCTCTTGTGTTAAAAGAAAAGTGTTTCTCACCCCTCATCCCATCTCCACCTCGCTTCGTGTCGTGGACTGCAGCGGTGTCAGACCTCTTCCCGCCGGCCGGCTCACTCTGGAGCCCTCCTGTCCCCAGAGGCCCTGTGGCTGGAGCCCATGCAGGCGGCCTGGCAGGGCCTCTGGAGAAAGCCAGGGTCCAGGCCGCCCCTTTGGAAGAGGCCCGCGTCGGGCAGTCGTGAGGTCCACAGCCGCTTCCCCGCCTCCTGCATGTGAGGACCTCGGTGTGCTGCGCCTCCTGGCTGCTCCTGCCCGCCGCCCGCCCGCGGGCTGACCGCAGCCCCATCTCTGGTTGCAGATCACGGATACACGACCCTGGCCACCAGCGTGACCCTGCTGAAAGCCTCTGAGGTGGAGGAGATCCTGGATGGCAACGATGAGAAGTACAAGGCCGTGTCCATCAGCACCGAGCCCCCCACCTACCTCAGGTACCGCCGGCCCCTGTGCTCACAGGCCGTCTTCTCCAGGTTTCCACGTGTCTGTCTTTGGAATTTCTAAGAAATGTAAGCCAAGCCCTGGGTTCTGGAGAGTTGTTAAGAATGCTTTGAAAGGCAGAACAATGAGTGGCCTCGGTTCACTCCCAAAAGAAACACACAGCGGTTTTGAACGTAGAAACTCGGGTCCTTTGAAAGCACGTTTACGTTCCCAGTTGAACAGGCGAGAGTCATGCTGCTCGTGGGTAGTGTGTGTTCATTCAGACTTCTCAGCAAAGCTTGGACACGCTAACAGACAAGTGGATAAAGGGTGTAGAGTGGACACACGGGGGGAACGGTGTTTGTCCTTCAGTATCATTTCTCAAATGCAGAGTAAAAATAGACATAGCCGCCAGCATAAAGAAGCAGGGAGGGAGGGAGCTCGCTGGGCCACTCTGCACCACAGCTGCCCTGCGCGAGGCTCTGCGGCGGCCTCAGCCTCATTTGGATCTCCGGCCCATTCGTCTCAGCTCCAGGAAGCACTTTACACCGTCAACGAGGGCCATCCTGAACCCAGAGACGCCCTTGGTGGGGTGGGAGAGTCCTGCATGGGGGAGGCGGGTGGCGGCAGAGAGCCGGGGCTGCGTCTGTGTGCTGGGCAGGCAGACCGGCAGCGAGCCCGGGCCACGCGAGCGAGGTGGGCAGCGGGCCTGCTGGCACCTTCAGCTCTCCGGGCACGAGACCCGGGGCACTGGCAGTGGAGGGGGGCGGGGAGGGGGCGGCCGTGTGGACAGTCCCCTTCCAGGTTTTCTCCCAACTGTACCATCGGATTGTTTTTCTAACCGCTCCCCCGCCCCCGCCCCCGCAACCCCCTGAAGAAGGTGGTGTGCTCACGGCCTGGCCCGTTGTAGACGTGAGCACTGCAGATGGCTTTTCTCACCCCGGTGGTGCATGAGGATGGCGGGATAGCCGGGCTTCCCTAGAGAAGTCACCGGAGGAGATGCATGTGGATGGGGCTTTCAGATCCGCGTGCAGCAGCCGGGAATCTTGTGTGGGGCAGTGAATGCTCCTGGTTGAGTCCATCACACGAAGGAGAGAGCTGGGCCGGTAGCCTCCTGTTACTGGGCAGTGAGAACTGCTGTGTGGCGGTAAGCTGCACGAAAGCCACCAGTGGGCTCCATTGTCAGGAGGCGCCTGCCCAGTGCCCAGCCAGCCCCCCAGGAGGGGTGGCACGCCCCCTCCCCCACACCAGCCAGGTCAGACGGGCTGGATGGCCCCCGGGGCTCTTGGACAGATCTCTCTGCAATGGAAGGGAGGCTGAGTGGTGGGACTCAGATGCCCAGACCCCGAGTGGCACTGTGTCGTCCCACTTGCGTGCTGCGACATGACTTGCAGTGTCCACTCGAGGCCATCAGGCAGGAGGGGTCGGCCGGGCACACTCGGCCTAGATAGGAGAGGCTGTTGCAAGAGGGGAGCTGGCCTTGGGGGACCTGGGTGACAGCTCTGGCTGGAGACTTAATGGGGAAAGGTGTGATGGTCCATGCCCATGTTGCTCACATGGACCTAGCGTGCCAGCTTCGCCCGTGGAAGTTACAAAGGATCCGACCTTGCAGGCGCCCCCCGCCCCCCGCCCTGGAGACGGGAGGCACCTGATCTGAGTGGGCACCTTTTCCCTCTTGGCCTGTAGGCCTGGAGTAGAAACTTCCAGCCAGATGGCCTGTGGCGGGGACCCCGTCTCGCTGCCTCAGCTCTTGGTCCTGCCCACGTTAGCCCCGGTCCCGTTTCCCCAGGTCTCTGGTGTCAGGGCAGGGCAGGAGATTCGGGCGGGTCCTGGCTCCCCCTGGTGTGTGGCTCTCCCCCTGCCCCACCCCAAGGGGCGCTCCTGGGCCCGGGCGCTGGGGTGCGAGGGGCCCCAGCTGCAGAAGAGGAGTGAAAAGCCCACTGCCTCTCCCTCCGCGCCCCGTCCTGGAAGGGTGCTGTCTTAGCGGGAAACCGGGCGGACGTCACCGATGGTGACACGCTGTGGGACAGGGCTGCAGAGGTACATTGTGCAGTCGCTGCGCTGATTGCTCCCTGGGCCACCAGGGACGCGGCCCAGGGGTGACGAGCGGTCTCGCAGACGGACAGCCCAGCCCAGGAGCCTCAGCTCAAACGGCCTTTGGTATTTTCCTCGTAGTAAATGCCCCCTGTAAATTGGAGAGAAGGGCTCCCCCTGTGGGACGCGAGTTCCTTGAGTTACTTTGAGTCCCGCTTTCTAGAGTATCTTCCCCGTCCCTGAAGGCCCGGAGGCCAGAGGCCTTACCTGTCTCAGGCTGGACTGTGCGTCTGAAATAACAGCCTGATCAAAAGTGTGCACCCCCCCGGGGACGCTCAGCCGCCCGCTGAGGGCAGGGCGCCCCCCCCAGGTCGGGACCCTCTCGGTGTCTCCAGCCCTGGCCCCCTGCCCAACCATTGCCCCGAGCCTCCTCTCTGCTGCCCTTGGAGCTCTCCTGGAAATCTGCCCCCCACCCCACTGTGAACCCTGACCCTCTTTCCTGAGTGCTCAGCCCAGCACATAGCACAGGCTGACAGCTCGTGGACTGGGCTGGGCCCCCCTGCCCTCTCCTCCTCCGCTAAAACTGGTGACCCCGAGCAGGTGCCGCTCGGAGCCTGGAGAATAGCTACCGCGGAGCTGGGCGCGCAGAGGTCCCTGCGGGGTCCTGGGCCCAGCAGGGGCGCGGCGGGCGTCCACTGGCCACGACCTGGCGGCTGGGGGCGGCTTTTGGCCCATAGGCTGAGCGGATGGGTGTTCGTGTCTCCCAGGGAACAGAAGGCCAAGAGGAACAGCCAGTGGGTGCCCACCCTGCCCAACAGCTCGCACCACCTGGACGCCGTGCCCTGCTCCACCACCATCAACAGGAACCGCATGGGCCGCGACAAGAAGCGGACCTTCCCGCTCTGGTGAGGGGGCCTCGGCCGCGCGGCCTCCCGCCTGCAGGCTGTTTCCCGCTGTTTGCTCCTCGCCGGCGCCCCGGCGTCCTTGGAAAGCGGTTCTCACCCCTGGGTCTGAGGGGGGCGTGCCTGTTTTCCTTGCCCCCCGCCACCCCCGTCTCTTCCGTCTTCCCCATCCTAAAGGGCAGGCGTGAGCGCGGAGCTGCCTTGCTCTCCGTCCTCTGGGGCTCCCTCGGGGTCCAGGCTGCAGGTCGGGAGCCCTGGGCGCTTGGCCACCGAGGCTCCCCGGCGTCCCTCCCGCCCCCGCCTGGTCAGCACCCCTCCTTCACCGCTGCCCCAGCGGCTCCTCGACCCTCCTGCCCCTCAGCCTTTGTTCCAGGGTTTCCTCTCCTGGACATACCCTTTCTTCCCCAGAGCTGCTGGGAGAATCCTGCCTGCTCTGGGGCTTAAACCTCTTCCTGCGGGGAACGTCTGGGCTCGTCCCGCTGCCCGAGTCGGCAGCTCCCCTCCCGCCCCGCGCGGACCCCACCGGCCCTGCCTCTGCCGGCTCAGCCCGTAGTGGGCAGGTCCTCTCTGGGCAGGTCTCAGTGACCAGTGGCGCAGAGAGGGAGGCCCTGGGCACGGGGACCCAGCCCACTTTGCTGAGCACGCGGCCGCTTCCCTTCCAGCTTCGACGACCACGACCCAGCTGTGATCCACGAGAACGCATCCCAGCCCGAGGTGCTGGTCCCCATCCGACTGGACATGGAGATTGACGGGCAGAAGCTGCGGGACGCCTTTACCTGGAACATGAATGGTCCGTCCGCCGCCCTGGCTGGCGTGCACTCAGCTCTGTCTGCGTGGTGTTGGGGGCTCCTGTCGTCACCCAGGGGTGGGTGGCAGAGGAGGCAGGGCTGGGGGAGGCCAGGGCTGAGTGGGCTGACCTTAGGCCCCGCGGTCCACCGGTGGTTCCCCGCCTCCGTGTTCGTTTCAGAGAAGCTGATGACCCCAGAGATGTTCTCAGAGATTCTCTGTGACGACCTGGATCTGAACCCACTGACGTTCGTGCCGGCCATTGCCTCCGCCATCAGACAGCAGATCGAGTCCTACCCCACGGACAGCATCCTGGAAGACCAGTCAGACCAGCGCGTCATTATCAAGGTAGGTGGCTCCTCACCCGCAGCGGGCCTGCCTTGTCCTCAGGGCTTGCGAGGTGCGGAGGTGCATGGAGGCCTCGACAGGAGCCTGTCTGGGGCCCGTGTTGCAGGGCAGGGCTCTGGAAGGCTGTCTCTTGGGCAGCTTGTCCCAGGAAGGGCACAAGCCGACTTCTAAAGAGGGCATCACGTTCTGGGTGTGTCCAGGTGCTGCTGCGGCCTTGCTGGGCGTGGAGCGGAAGCTGGGTGGTCCCAGGGGTGACCCAGCTGACCGGCAGAGCAGGGAAGGGTGCAGCGAGGCAGGCACACTGCCCCTCTTGTGGGCAGGCTGGGCCAGGCACACCCCATGCTGTCTCAGCAACCCCCGCAGTCCTGGGGGGCATCACGAGAGAATAGGGGGCCCCCTGCCCCGAGCCCCCCTCAAGAAGGCCTGCCTGGTGGTGAACAGCATCTCCCTGTGGTTTCAGTTTGCATTTCCCTGCTGATGTGTGATTGTTCAGTCGCTCAGTCCAGCTGTTGGGGTTGCATGGACTGCAGCACGCCAGGCCTCCCCGCCCTTCACTGTCTCCCGGAGCTCGCCCAGACCCACGCCCATCGAGTGGGTGACGCCATCCACCCATCGCATCCTCGGTCGTCCCCTTCTCCTCCTGCCTCCACCCATCGCATCCTCGGTCGTCCCCTTCTCCTCCTGCCT
>SJYX01010067.1:124367-135446 GCA_006410675.1 Oreotragus oreotragus | reverse complement strand
GTGACGCCATCCACCCATCGCATCCTCTGTCGTCCCCTTCTCCTCCTGCCTTCGCCCTTCACTATCTCCCGGAGCTCGCCCAAACCCATGTCCATCGAGTCCGTGACGCCATCCACCCATCGCATCCTCTGTCGTCCCCTTCTCCTCCTGCCTTCGCCCTTCACTATCTCCCGGAGCTCGCCCAAACCCACGTCCATCGAGTGGGTGACGCCATCCACCCATCGCATCCTCTGTTGTCCCCTTCTCCTCCTGCCTCCACCCATCGCATCCTCTGTCGTCCCCTTCTCCTCCTGCCTTCAATCTTTCCCAGCATCAGGGTCTTTTCCAATTGGTCAGTTCTTTGCATCAGGTGGACAAAGTATTGTAGCTTCGGCATCAGTCCTTCAGTGAATATTCAGGACTGGTCTCCTTTAGGATGGACTGGTTGGATCTCCTGGCAGTCCAAGGGACTCTCAAGAGTCTTCTCCAACACCACAGTTCAAAAGCATCAATTCCTCGGCGCTCAGCTTTCTTTATGGTCCAGCTCTCGCATCCATACACGACCACTGGGAAAAGCATCGCCGGGGACGTGGACCTTTGTGGGCCTTTCCTTGCTGATTACTGGCCCTGTTGGCCATCTGTCTGTCTTCTGTGTCTGCTGAAGTCCTTCCCACTTTTGAGTCCAGGTTTTGTTTTCTTGCTGCTTCATCAGTTCCCTGGATCTTATAGGTAGCGATCTGTTTTCCGATCCTGTGATTTGCAGATGTTTTCTTCCATGGGTTGCCTTTTTATGTTGCTGGCAGTGTCTTTTGATGCATAGAAGTTCTTTATTTTGGTGAAGTCCCGTTTATTTTTCGCTTATCACCTATGCCTTTGATGTCGTCGTATCTGAGAAATCACTGTGAAATCCAGTGTCATGAAGCTTTACTCTGCTTTTCTGAGAGTGTTACAGATTGAGCTCTTAGCTTTATATGTGCCGTCTAAAAATTTTGAGTTAATTTCTGTGTATGGGGTTGGGTAAGGGTCCCGCTGCATTCTTCCGCATGTGTATGTTCTTTTTCCCAAAAACCATGGGTTACAAAGACTGTCCTTCATTGAATGGTCTTGGCATCTTTGTTGACAATCATTTGACCACCTATTTGAGAGGTGGTTTCTGGGCTGTCCCATTGGTCCATGTGTCTGTTTTTATGTTAGTCCCACAGTGTTCTCATTATTGTATCTTTGCAGTAAGTCTTGAAATCAAGAAGTATGAGTCTTCCAGCTTTGTTGTTCTTTTCGTCATTGTTTTGACCAGACATCCTTTGCTTTTCCTTAGATTCCATATGCATTTTAAGATTTTTTTCCTATTTCTGCAGAAATGCTATCGGGATTTGACAGGGATTACTCTGGCTTTGTAGACTGCTTTGGATATTCATGTTCAGTTCAGCTCAGTCGCTCAGTCGAGTCCGACTCCTCGCGACCCCATGAATCGCAGCACGTCAGGCCTCCCTGTCCATCACCAAGTCCCAGAGTTCACTCAGACTCACGTCCATCGAGTCCGTGATGCCATCCAGCCATCTCATCCTCGGTCGTCCCCTTCTCCTCCTGCCCCCAATCCCTCCCAGCATCAGTCTTTCCCAGTGAGTCAACTCTTCGCATGAGGTGGCCAAAGTACTGGAGCTTCAGCTTTAGCATCAGTCCTTCCAAAGAAATCCCAGGGCTGATCTCCTTCAGAATGGACTGGTTGGATCTCCTTGCAGTCCGAGGGACTCTCAAGAGTCTTCTCCAACACCACAGCTCAAAAGCATCAATTCTTCGGTGCTCAGCCTTCTTCACAGTCCAGCTCTCACAGCCATACGTGACCACAGGAAAAACCGTAGCCTTGACCACCTAACAGTTTTAAGTCTTCCAGTCCCTGGACGTGGGATGTTTCCCATTTATTTACGTCTTTAGTTTCTTCAGCGTGTTTTATATTGCGCGCTGTACACGTCTTCCATCTCCTTGGTTAAGTTAATTTCTAAGGATTTTGTTCTTTTGATGTCATTGTGATTCCGTCAGGCTTCCTTTCTCGGATTGCTCAGTGTTGGCATACAGAGATGCAGCTGGTTTTGCATGTGGACATTGTGAATCCACTCACTAGTTCTAATAGTATCTTGTTAGCATCTTAAACTCTGCATATAAGATCATAACATCTCGGAACAAAGATAGTTTTACTTCTTCCTTTCCAGGTGGATACCTTGTATTTATTTTTCTAGCCTAATTGCACTGAGTAGAAATTCCAACGCCATATTGAATCAAAGTGGCAAGACTGGGCATCCTTGGTTAGCTCCTGATCTGAGAGGAAAAGTTACCAGTCTTCTACCACTGTGGGTGATGCTTGCAGTGATTCTTTTGACTGAGTTAATCTTGTTGACTTAGTTTCCATCTGTTCTTAGTTTACTGAGTGCTTTTATCCTGAAAGCATGCTGAATTTTGTCTGATGCTTTTTTCCCCGATTATTGAGATGACTGTGTGGTTTTGTCCTTCATTGTGTTCAAGTGCTCATTGCACCGATCAGTTTCCTTACTGAGCCATCCTTACGTTGCCAGAGCAAGCCCCCCCATTTATAATTCGTTTGTGTCATCGTCACGTCATTTATAATGGTGTATAATTCTGACATGCTGCTGCATGTGGTTTTGCTCGTGTCTGTTGAGGTTTCATATCAGTGTTCACAGTAGGTATGAGTCTGTACTTCCCTTTCTTGTAGTATCTTTGTCTGGCTTTGGTATCAAGGCAGTGAGTTATGAAGTGTTCCTTCCTTTTCAGGTTTTTGGCAGGATTTGATAAGGATTGGTGTTAGTTCTTAAAATGTTTGGTAGAATTCACCAGTAAAGCCATCAGATCCAAGCTTGCTTTCTGGGAGTTACCCAGTCACCAACGCATCTTCCTTGGTAGTTAATCCCTTTTCAGAGAGATAGGGATGGTTTCCCTTGCCCCAGCTGGCAGCACAGGGGCACGGCCGAGAGTGAAGGGGGCCGCTCTGGAGAGGGGGCGGTGAGGGTGCGGCCTAGCCCGGGGGGCCGCTCCAGCACCTGCCTGTGCTCCCGGCCAGCTGAACATCCACGTGGGGAACATCTCCCTGGTGGACCAGTTCGAGTGGGACATGTCGGAGAAGGAGAACTCGCCCGAGAAGTTCGCCCTGAAGCTGTGCTCCGAGCTGGGGCTGGGCGGGGAGTTCGTCACCACCATCGCCTACAGCATCCGGGGGCAGCTGAGCTGGCACCAGAAGACCTACGCCTTCAGGTAGGGGCTCGGACGGGTGGCTGCCCCCACCCCCTCCGCAGGGACGCCTCTGGGGCCTCGGTGCCAGCTGACCGAGGGTCGCCTCCTCCTGGCCCCTGTCCCAGCGGGGACGTTACTGAGACCCTTGCTTACCCCCTGGCCTTGTGTTCAGTTTTGGAGAGGTCTGCCCCCACCGAGGGGGTCTGGAGGCCACTGCCGCCTCTTGTTCAGTCCACGAGCAGGCGGCGGGGGCCCCCACGGGAGAGAGGGTGGTGTTCAGGCCGCCCACAGAGCAGGGAGGGGATCTGGTCCCAGGTGCTGGCGGCAGTGGACACGGGCGGGCTCCTCGCGACCCTGGCGTGCCTTCCGGTTGCCAGCGGCCCCGGACCCGGTGGAGCCAGCCCCAGGCAGCCCCGTCCCCTGGGCCCCCTTCCACCATGGGAGGCTTCCAGACCGGATGTTAGGCTTTACGCGGCTGCTCCAGCTGTTGCCGTCCCCACGTAGAGGCCGTTACCAAGGGACCGCCCTTGACGGAACAGCTGAGGGAGCACGTGGGGCTGTTTGCGTCTCAGCTGCTTCTCCAGAAACCCCGGGAGGCAGCGCCTGCCATGTTCCTGCAACTCTGAGCAAGAGAGGGAACAGCCGCCACATGGGGCCCCCCGCGACCGCCGGCAGCCCCGGGGTCTAGGCCGCTCCCCAAGTCCGGTGGGAGGCCTGCTCGCGGCACCTGTCCACGCACGGCTCACGAGCTGAGGCCAGCAGGCCTGGGGCCAGCCTTGGGGGGCCTCGCTTACCAGAGCAGATCCTGAGGTCCTGAAAGTGATATCGACACCAAGTCCCTCATCCCTGGAGGCTGACTCAGAACACACCTCTCCTGCTGTGCAGCAGGGGGACTTGGAGGGGGTCCCCTCACAGGCCTGGGCTGAGTCTCTCCTGCTCTGACATTCAGGAGACCTGGAGGTTTTTCTACCCAGGTGGCGCTACTGGTAAAGAACCCTCCTGCCAGTGCAGGAGAGACGCAGGTGCAGTCCCTGGGTTGGGAAGATCCCCTGGAGGAGGGCATGGCAACCCACTCCAGTATTCTTGCCTGGAAAATCCCATGGGCAGAGGAGCCTGGCGGGCTACCGTCCACGGGGTCGCAAAGAGCTGGATATGACTGTGACTAACACTTTCACTTTTCAAGAGTCCATTACACATTCCAGATACAGGTCCCTTACCACAGATCTGAAGACTCATAGGCATGGAGTCCGTTATGCGTTCCAGATACAGGTCCCTTAGCACAGATCTGAAGACTCATAGGCATGGAGTCCATTACACATTCCAGATACAGGTCCCTTACCACAGATCTGAAGACTCATAGGCATGGAGTCCATTACGCGTTCCAGGTACAGGTCCCTTAGCACAGATCTGAAGACTCATAGGCATGGAGTCCGTTATGCGTTCCAGGTACAGGTCCCTTAGCACAGATCTGAAGACTCATAGGCATGGAGTCCATTATGCGTTCCAGATACAGGTCCCTTACCACAGATCTGAAGACTCATAGGCATGGAGTCCGTTACGCGTTCCAGGTACAGGTCCCTTAGCACAGATCTGAAGACTCATAGGCATGGAGTCCATTATGCGTTCCAGATACAGGTCCCTTACCACAGATCTGAAGACTCATAGGCATGGAGTCCGTTACGCGTTCCAGGTACAGGTCCCTTAGCACAGATCTGAAGACTCATAGGCATGGAGTCCATTATGCGTTCCAGATACAGGTCCCTTAGCACAGATCTGAAGACTCATAGGCATGGAGTCCGTTATGCGTTCCAGGTACAGGTCCCTTAGCACAGATCTGAAGACTCATAGGCATGGAGTCCATTATGCGTTCCAGATACAGGTCCCTTACCACAGATCTGAAGACTCATAGGCATGGAGTCCGTTACGCGTTCCAGGTACAGGTCCCTTAGCACAGATCTGAAGACTCATAGGCATGGAGTCCATTATGCGTTCCAGATACAGGTCCCTTAGCACAGATCTGAAGACTCATAGGCATGGAGTCCGTTATGCGTTCCAGGTACAGGTCCCTTAGCACAGATCTGAAGACTCATAGGCATGGAGTCCATTATGCGTTCCAGATACAGGTCCCTTACCACAGATCTGAAGACTCATAGGCATGGAGTCCGTTACGCGTTCCGGGTACAGGTCCCTTACCACAGATCTGAAGACTCATAGGCATGTGTCTTCCCCTTTCTGTGGGCTTGTAGCTCACTCACGTGACAGGGTCCTTTGCGGCACAAAAGCTTGTGCCAGTGTCCAGTCTGATTTTTCTCGGGTTGCTCTTGCTGTTGGAGGCACAGGTGAGAAGCCATGGCCTGCCAGGTCCTGTCTCAGAGCCTCTTGTTGGAAGGACTGCCCTTTCCCCATCGAGTGGGCTGGGCCCCTTGTCCAGAGTCAGCTTATCCTACCCAGGAGGGTGACACCGAGTTTTGTCCCCTCCTCCCGGTTGGGGAGGTGTTGAGGGGTATCACTGCCTGCAGTCTTGTTCTCATCTAGCAGGTGGGCACAGCCGTGCCTCCCAGCTGGCCTGCCGCACCTGTGAGGTTGTCAAAGTGAGGTCCCGTCGAGGACGCCCCTCCGGGCCCTCTGCCTCCTCCAACACGGCCTCCCTGCTTGCACCTGGCGGGTGGTGGGAGTGCAGGGTCCCAGGTGGCCTTGAGGCCCAGGAAGCCGAATGCCTGGGATGGTGGGTTCCTGGCTCCAGGTACCTCCTTCCAGGCCTGAGCAGCCCTTGGTTTAGAACAACCCCCTGGGATGCAATCTTCCCGGAGCCACAGGGAGGTAAACACAGGGCCTCCAGGACCTGCGCTTGTTTAAGTTTAGAGGAAGATGTATTTGCTCCCGTCGCTATGGGCTTGGTGATTTTTGTGTCTGCTGCCCCGGTGGAAGGCAGCTGGGAGCCCACAACGTGAGGAGTGACGTTTGGGTCTGCAGTGCTGGCTTCTGGATTGCTGCAGCACCGCCTGGCTAGGAAGCAGCTGTCGGCAGGGGCAGCCGGGGCGGCCTAGCCACCGGCCTGGGACTCGGGCACTGGCTCAGGCCCCAGCCCCCACGCAGTGGGTGTGTGCTGGGTGTTTCGTGGCAGTGCTCCTCTGAAACTCCTCGTAGCAAGGACACTGTCCCCATTTTCCAGATGAGGAGTTAAAACTAGGGCCAGGGGCCTGTTTTTTCCTGTGCTGTCCCCTGGGAACCGCCCCTCCCTCCCTGGGGGCTGACTCCTGGGGCCGAGCACCAGTGGCCCAGCAGGCAGCCAGCGTGGCGGCTGCGGGCAGGGCAGGCGAGGGTGCAGCTGAGGCCCGCCAGCGGGCTGGGCCTGCCTCTCCTGGCAGAGGCAGCGCCTTGCCGAGGCTGACCCCCAGCCCGGAGTCCACTCGCCAGAGGGTGTGCAGACTGCTCGGATGGAGTCTGGGCGCATCTTTGAGGGGCCCCGGGGTGGAGCAGTCAGGGCTTATGGATTCTGGGCCCCTGTGACCTGGGCCGAGGGGCCCCCCGTGGGCTGGTCAGGGCAGGGGCCCTGGGACCCCACTCCTGGGTGGATGGACTCCTTTGCTCTCCTTTCTCCTGGACACTGAGCGGGGCGGACGGCCCTCCTCCTCCCTGCAGGTCCACTGGGAATAGCTGGGCCCGCAGCACTGTCCTGTGGACCCTCCCCACGTGCAGATCCGGAGATGCCATGTTGGCAGCATGCCTGGCCGCCCTGTGTCAGGAGCCGGGCGCAGAAACCAGGCTCCACGTCCTGTCTGCCCGCTGGGGGGGTGGACATTGCTTTCTGGGGGCCTCTCCTGCAGCTGCTCTGTGAACCATCTACCTCTCCTGTCTTCCACAGTGAGAACCCCCTGCCCACGGTGGAGATTGCCATCCGGAACACGGGGGACGCTGACCAGTGGTGCCCGCTGCTGGAGACCCTGACGGACGCGGAGATGGAGAAGAAGATCCGGGACCAGGACCGAAACACGAGGTGCTGCCCAGCCCCTTCCAGGCAGGACGGCCCCGGACGAGGGGCCCAGGCTCGCCCTCGAGCAGGGCTGGCTGCAGCCCAGAGCAGGCTCACTCTCCCGGGGAGGGGGCAGGGCAGAGGGCGGCTTCGGGGCCCCACGCAGCAGAGCAGCCGAGGGAGGGGCTAGGGCTCCTGCCCCCTCACTCGGTTGCCTGAGAGATCCGGGGGTCGCTGCCCTCCCCCTCCCACAGGCGGATGAGGCGTCTGGCCAACACGGCCCCAGCCTGGTGACCACCCCGCGACACCTGGCTCCCAGGGAGCGTCTGGAGATCGGCCCGCCTCTCCTCCATCTTCTGGCTCGGAGAGGACCAGGCGGGGGCAGCCTGGCCATCCTGAGGAATGGGCCAGGGGCCTCCTGATCCCTCGCCGCCCAGGGACACATTCCGTCTGCTGAGCCCGTCCCCACCACCTGTCTCTGGTCAGGAGAGGCCAAGTTGAGCTGTGTTTGTTTTTTGTATAGAAGCCCCAGGCAGGGCGAACAATACTTTCTAAATAAAAAGGCAACAGGTTCTGTTTCTTCAAAGTGGTGGCACGGAGCTGAGAACGGGGGGCAGCAGGGCACGGGCTGGCCCCTCAGCCTCCTGCGCGCACGTCCCTGCCGGCCTCAGCAGGGCTGGGGCGCCCCCGGACTCCCCACCCCCACAACCACGAGCAGGGCCAGGGCTCCACTCAGCCCTGCAGGCCGCCCCGCCTGCCCCACCAGCAGTTTGACTCCCCGTGGCTCGCACCCGCCCCGCTCCGCAAGTCCTTGGAGTCCCGGGCGGGTGGGAAGTGGTGGGGTGCAGAGGGCAGGGCCGCCTGGCAGTCCCAGCCCGGCCCCCAGCCAGGAGCGTGGCTCCTCTGGCCCTTGCAGGGGCCCCGTCCTGCGCGGGTGCTGGTGGTGGGCCTGAGGCCAGCTTGGGGGCCTGTGGGCCTGTGCCCACCTGTTCCGCTGCAGCCGGTGGACACCGCTCCGGCCACACCTCCCAGCAACACGCGCCTGACAGGAGAGCTGGGGCCCACCTCCATCTGAGGCCAGTGCTCCGGCGGGGCCCGGTGCCAGCTCACCACGTGACCCTGCGTCTTCTGTGACGTGGACAGGTCCCCACGCGACCTGGACGTGGCACCCAGGAGGGTGGCACCTGGGGGCTTCCTCCCGGGACCAGGCCCCGCAGGTGACCCAGGCCCAGTTGCGTTAAGCCCGTGGGCCCAGACCCTGCACCTTCCGTTGCTGGCACCGACACGGCGGGGCCTCGCAGCGGGAGGGGCGGAGCTGCAGGGGTTTCCAGCTGGGGGTGGGCTGCGATGGGCCTCGCCCCTGGGCTTGGGGGTTCCGTGAGCACATCCTAGGGACTCCTGCTCCAGCCTCTGCCCTCCATACAGGGCAAGGGGACGGCAGGGCTTCAGAGAGAAAGGCTCCAGGCCCAGCTAGCCTCGCGGACACTGGGCTCCACTAGGGGGGATGTTCCGGCCGCAGCAGGAGGTGGCCTGAGCCCCAGAGCCGGTGGGGGATGACACTGCCTGCCTCCCCGCTGGCCAGGCGGCACCTGCCGCCCTGGGAGAGGCCCGGGGCGGGGCCTTCACCTGCCTACCCACTGCCGGGCCCGCTGCTGGGCCAGAGGTTTCACGGCAACGTTAAGGTCCGACTCCACATTGAGTCCTTTTATCCTCTGTGACAGTGACAGCCGGCGGCGGCTAGCGCCAAGCCAGGAGTAAGCCACCGTGTGGACTGGTCCTCCGATGCCCATGAGCTGGGGGCCCGGTGAGGCTCCTGTGGGCCTCAGCTGCAAGCAGCAGGGGCGGAGCTTCCCAGAGGCCTTTGCCTCAGCCACTGGACTCTGCAAACGTGACACCTGAGGCTTTGGAATCACAGAAAGGGCCTGGCCCTCTTCTGCACCTGGCCCGTCCTTCAGTGGCCTGGCTGGGAAATGAGGCAGAGGTCCCCTTGGGGGTGCTAGTTCGGGACAAGAAGACCCTAGGGAGGCGTCAACGGAGGGTCCCCACGGCCGAAGCTCAGCACAGCCCAGCATCCCAGTCCCAGCCCTGCCCCCGAGATCTGAGCCCCGTCAGTGGAAGCTGAAGTACAGCACAGGCAGGGCGGGGATGAGAACCCCGGGCAGGGCTGCCCTCTGCTCAGAGCTCTGCTGGCGACCGGGCAGGTTCTGGACCCTCCCTGGGCCTCCGGCTGTGCTGCCTGTGCTGGGCCGGAGAGCAGGTCAGGCTTGGTGGCCCTGGCTCTCGGCCAGCAGCACGTGCCCCGCGTGGAGAGGCCGGCCGTGGCAGGAGAGCCAGTGCTGTGGGGAACAGGCTGCGGGTCACTTGTTTATTCAGGGCAGGGGCCCTGGGCCCGGGCCCGGCCTCCGGGACAGGCAGCTGGGTCGCAGGCCAGGGGTGGGGGTGGGGGACCCGGCTCTGGGCGAGGGCGTCCTCACTGCTGCAGCGGTCCTGGCTGCTCCTCGGGGAGGGGTAAGTAATTGGGGTCCTCCGCTGGGGCGTCCAGTAGCAGTTTCCTGTGAGGAGGGGCCCACGCTGAGCTGCAGCTGGCAGGGTCCCCCCATGGGGTGGAGAGCCATCTGGGGAGGGGGGGGTGGGAAAGGCTGTCAGCACTCACAGGAAGCTGGGGGTCAGCAGCAGCCTCTTGCCTCCAGGCTGGTTGGGGAAGACGTCCTCCAGGAAGTAGTAGATATGGCCCACCGCGATCCCTGTGGGAGAGCCGCCAGTGCTGAGTGAGGCCACCCGCCGCAGCCCTGAAGCCCCCAGAGCACGGGTGTCCCATGCCCTGCACGGCCGGCCAGCACGGCGTGGGGCCAGGCTTGCCTCAGAAGTGGGCAGAACCTGGGAGGAGGTCTAGAGCCATAAAGCAGGCACCCTGAGCCACCCAGCCCCGCTGGGTTGGGCCCCACACAAGTGTCAGCGAATGGGTCAGGCTCGAAGAAGTAAAACTGATGGGCAGGCTTGTTGGAGGGGCTGGAGAATGGGGGCGCCAGGAGCAGGGAAGAGCGGTGGGGGACAGAGAGGACCAGGGCTCTGGCCCAGCACACCCAACTTGGGGCGGGCTCCCTGGACAGCAGGCTCACCCAGCAGGTCCACCAGGATGGAGTTGCCCAGCAGCATTGAGAAGCCCATGAGCGCCCAAGGCAGGAACGGCGCCTGGAAGGTGAGGAGGCCGAAGAAGTTGACCCTCACCCCAGGGCTGCGGCGGCTCCACACGTACACCAGCATGGCTGTGAGGGCCTGGCCCAGGAAGAAGAGGCTGCCCAGGAGCCCCAGGAGCTGGGCCAGAGTCAAGGTCTTGTGCCCAGGGCCCCTCTGACTTCCTAAACCCAGTTGGTTTCGCTTCCCACTCTAAGACCAAATCGTGGCCTCCAGGGGCCACCTGATCCGCCCTGCCTCTCCACCTGACCCCAGCTCCCGGGCCCACCCCTGGATCCTCCTGGCTACCTGCATTCAGGACTCAGCCCCTGGGCACCCTGCCCTGTGGTATTTTGGGTGTAGCCCTGGAGTTCGACAGGGGCACCTGCAGCTGAGCACGTGATGTGCGCTCAAAAACACCCTCAGCTCGGGGGCGCAACTTTCCCTCTGCGGCCGGCGCTCAAGCAGGGACCGAGGGTCAGAACAGGCCCGGACCCACAGGTCCCCAAGCCCGGGAAGGATACAGTCATCAGGACACCCCCGAAGAGAAACATGAAGACGAAGTCGGCCGTGCGGCCGCGGAAGGAGCCCTCCTCCAGCATGCGGCAGTAGCGGAACCTGCGGCTTTGGTATAGGAAGCGTGCCCCTTGGAGCGGCTCAGCTTTCCTCCCGGCCGGTCCCCCCCCCCTCCCCCACCGGCTCCCGCCTCCACC
>SJYX01010067.1:112175-123951 GCA_006410675.1 Oreotragus oreotragus | reverse complement strand
TGGGGGGCGGTCAGGCCAGCTATGAGCGGGAGGGGTTGGGCCAGCAAGTGCAAGGGGCGGGGCGGCCTCACCTGGAACTTCCGGAACACGAGGTGCGGGTTGAAGTAGAGCTGGAAGGGACTGAGGAGTTCCAGCTGCTGCGGAACCAGGAGATCTTAGAAACTGCCCCCCGACCCACCCACCCTGGGGGAGCGGGAGGCGAGGGTGTCCAATCGTAACCTTGGCAACCCCCGGGGGCGGTAACCACGGCGGCGCTCCCCCACCGCCGCTCCCGGCTCACCACTGCGGCGGTGGTGAGGACGCAGGCTGCGGTGTACGTTCGCGTCACCGCCGGCACCTGCAGGAATTCGGTCGCCAGCCCCTGCCACGCCATGGACGCTTCCCAGGCATCGTGGTCGGACTGCCGCGCTCTCTTAACCCGCCTCCAAGCCCCGCCCATCCGCCTTCAGCCAATCCGCACCTGCGGTGAAGCGCGCCCGGGGTTGGAGGGCGGGGCCCTGGGGCAGATAGCCAATAGGAAGAGACAGCGGAGGGAAGGGGCGTGGGCGGGGCGTAACTCAGGGCCAATGAGCAAGCCCCACGATGGAGCACGTGGCGCGTGTTGTGGTGCCCGGCGGCGCGGCGCGGGAGAAGGTGTGGCCAGTGAGGAACTGAGCCCTTAGGGGACTTAGGGGCTGCTGGTAGCGGGACACCTTGGCCCACCCTGCGGGCGAGGCTAAGGCTACGAGCACTTGTCAGAGGGCGCCCCCCCAACCCCCCGCCACCGTGAGACGGAGGGGTGCGGCCTCGCAGCCTCCCGCCCAGCCCCCCACCCGCGGTCCCGCCGCCTCCCCAACGCCCCGGGGCCCGCACCCCGGGTCCCGCCGCTTCCTGGCCTCCACCCACGCAGCGTGGGTGGGGCATGGGCGGGGCGGAGCCTGGAGTTGGACCGCCCTGCTCAGCCACCCCAACTGGGCTGGCTGGGGTCCCAGGCTGTCCTCTCTGAGAACCAGAGCAAGAAGGGAGACGCTCGGCGGCCGTGTCCAAATCTCCCTGCAAGCCCAGGCCCCGCTGAAACTGCCGGTTCCTTTGGGAAGCCCCAACGAGGGCCGCCAGGGGAGGGGCAGAGTGGGGACCTGCAGCACTGGTGGGAAGAGAAGGTGCGGAGACCGCTGGCACAAGTGGACGGGCTGGAGAGAGACTCGTTACTTGGGTGGAAAAGAGAAACTCCATGTATTCCTTCTAATGAACACAGTCCCTAGTTTATTGACCATGGACTGTGTGCCAGGCACTGTTCTGGATGCTTGGAGACACGGTAGACAACAGAAGATGCTATCACTCCTGCTGTGGCCAAGGAGATCGCGGGGCCAGCGGCTTCTGCTAAGATGAGCACTGGTGTTTTCAGGACAGTGCGCTGATGGAGATAAGAACCAAGTGGAGGCTGGAGGGTTGGGTAGCGGGCCCCCTGCCAGATGAGATGATCTGGGAAGGCTCTGTGAAGAAGTGGTGCTTGGCTGTCTCTTTAAAAAGATACCTGTGGCTGCTGTGAGGACAGCAGAAGGCCAGAGGAATCCGGGGGCAGGCAGAGGCTGCCAGGGACGCTGGTGGCTCGGGCAGGGCAGAACCTGGAGGACCAGGAGGGACGGGGTGTGGGTTTTGCCAGCAGAGTAGATGGAGCTGTAAGACAGAGTCGAGGGTGGCTTCAGGGACTGAGCCATAGGGGAGACGGAAGGCAGTGGCCTCTCCTGAGCTGGAGAACACTTACGGGGAGGGCAGGCGGATGGAGCGTCCCGTTCTGGCCTCACTGAGTCTGGGGGATCTAGGTGACATCCGCGTGGAAAAATCCACGTGGCAGAGAGGCCAGGCAGGCGGCTCAAGTGTGGGTACCAGTCTTCAGTAGACCAATGGCCTTTGTAGCCTTGGGCCCACGTGAGATGCCCGAGGCACGAGGGCAGGCCCAGCCAGCTCGGCCCTCCTGAGTTAGAGAAGGTGGACAACCAGGGAGGCTGCTGCAGAGACAGGACAGGGCTGCAGGGGCCAGGCGATGGGAGGCCCTGGGACACGTGGCCTGGGAAGTCTCTGAGATGCGCAGCCTCGCCAAGGGCCCTGGATAGCAGTGGCCACAAGGGAGAGGAAGTGTCCAGACTTTTACCAAACAGGAGCTCAACCTCGGACTCCAGTGTGACAGGTGAGGGAAGCCCTGGGCGGGGACCTGAGTGCCCCCAAGGAGACCAGAGTGGAGACGACCAGCCAAGACGGTTATCTCCGAGGGCTAAGAGGAGTCCCTGGGGAGTGCTCTTGGAGGCCCACTTGGGAAGTGGGGGGGGAAGAGGCGCGGATGCATGGGGGTGGTATGCATTTGGTTCAGGCATGAGGAGAGGTCAATTTGACACAGCAGAAGTGAGATCAAGGCGATGGGAGGCTGGGCGGCGGGAGCAGGCTGAAAACCCCCCCAGGCAGCCTCCGTTTCCCAGCCGAGCAGACCTAGGTCAGGCTGGAGGTGAACCCGGAGGAGCAGAGCCCACCCAGTTGGAAATACGGCTGCAGGCCAGGGATCCAGGGCCTCAGACACCCTGGCAGGCGCCCAACAGGCTTGAAGGAGCCGCTGAGAGGGGTCGGGCTTCCTGTGTGCATGGAGAAGGGGAGGCATTCCGGACTGCCAGCTGTCAGCAGCAGGTGCTGGCTGGCCCTCTGCAGGGGTCAGGCGGGGCTAAGGGAGGGGCCATCATGGGATAGAGGCCCTGTCTCTCCCCTTCGGGGCCAATCAGGCAGGAGCCTGGTTTGGGGCTGAGGAAGTGCACTCCTGGGAGGCTGGGAGCCCTGGTTCGGGGGCAGGACGTGCCGGGGACAGCGCAGGTTCTACTGCAGACCTTCCGTCCTACCTGGAGGGTCTTCTCCTGGAGAGGGTCCCCGTGGGGACCCTCGGGCTCTGTAGGAGGCAGAGCAGGGCCTGGGGCGGGTCATTGCCACGTGTCCGGGCTTGCCCACCCAGCAGCAGGCCCAGGACAGGCCGCTCTGAAGGCACTGGATCTGCGGCTCCCACCCCTGGGGCCTCCAGACGGTTCATTACAGAAAGAGGCCCCAGGCTCCACACGTCCCTGGGAGCCAGGCTGACCCGGGAAGGTGGCATGCTGGATGCTGGCGGCTTCTACCATGTCTGTATGTCCTGAGCAGCAGGGCTACCTCCTCGCTCCTGGCCTGAGGACTGTGGGGGAGAGGCCTGTGTTCCCTTGCTGGCCCGGGGCTCCTGCCTGCTGCAGAGCAAGAAGCTCGGGGTGCCCAGGTCTGGAGACCCCTCTTCCTCCCTTGTCCTACAGGCGGGACAGCACCCTCTGCCTACCCACAGTGCCCGCCTGCCTCTCAGGGCTCCCATACCAGGAGAGACCCTCACGAGCCCCGAACTCGGGGGCCGTCCCTGCCCACTCCCCGCCCCCCGCACAGGGAATCCTCCAGCCCTCTCCCCACCCCTGAGTCAGCGTTCCTCTCCTGGAACGGCCCAGATCTGCCTCCCAGATCTGACTCCTTTGTTCACTCACTTCCTTCCCTACCATCCTCAGTGTTCTGTGAAGAGAGAGAGGGAGGGTGCTGGAAATGCCCCCCACTCCAGGAAGCCTCCCTGAAGGGACCAGGGCTCACCTACCTTCTCTTAGGGCCCCGTGCACTCAATTTTTAAATGTTCGTTTATTCCGAACGCAGCACGGGCCCGAAGCAGAGACACGGTGAGTGCTGGGGGCGCGGAGTCTTCTGTGGATGACGGGGCGCCCTCACGAGGCCTTCCCCCCACTCCCACCGCTGTGGGTGGGCCTCACCGCAGCTCCAGCCCGCGCCCCCAGGAGCAGCTGGGTCCCGGGTGGCCCTTCCTGTCTGGGTCACGGGATATTTTTAGCACTGATTCCGGAACTCACTGGGTAGCAGCTGCTCGTGGCAGGAGGGTAAAACGGACACACAGTCCAGGTGGGCTGCGTCAGGGCTGCCCAGCAGAGGGGGTGACCGGGGCCTGGCCTTCCGAGCCTGGTAGCAGACTCGACCTTCCAGGAGTCTGAGGGTCTCTGAGTGGGCTGGGGAAGGCAGGGGGGCTGCCAGGGTGGAGGAGGAGGACAGAGCTCGTGCAAAGGTCCTGAGGCAGCCAGAGGACAGAGGCGGGGGTGGGGAGGGGGCTGCACGTGCTGAGAGGCTGGCCTGCCGGGCCCTGCGGGCTGTGCTCTCTGCTCTGTGGGCAGCAAGCAGTCTCAGTGGGCTGAAGTCAGATGGTGGCTGGCTCTTTGGAGGAAGCCGGGGGTCAGAGGAGAAGATGGCCACAGCCTGCAGTCACAGGCACTAGACAGAGAGGGTGGAAGGGTCCAGGAGGCAGGAGGCACAGACCTCAGTAAGCGCCCGGCCCGGTGAGGGAGCTAAGCTGGGTAGGGCCAGGCCCGGTTCAGAGACTGAGCCACCCTGCCGCCTCTGGGCTCCCATCACGGAGTCCTGACAAGTGGCTCTGCGCCCAGCCTGCTCCCTGGCTGAGCAGTGGGGCCTGGGGCTCCCTGCCCGGCCCTTGGTTGGCTGGATGAAGCGGTCCCTCCCCAGCTGCAGGGCCAGCCTGACCCTCAGTGCCCGGCTGTCATGACCTTCAGCAAGTGCCCCGCGCTCCCGCTCACCACTGTGACAGCCGCCTCCAGCTGGCGCCCGGAGCATCTGGCGGGGCCTCCCCTCCTCCGCCTGGGGCCATGTTTTGGAAGATTATCTGCTTGGCCAAGTCAGCCAAGTGGCAGGGCTGGGGATGTGAGTTCCTGGAGACACGTGTGTCCCCGCGTGGGTCTGCCCCTGACCCCTGCCCACTGGGCTGCGTGTGGGATCTGGTCCACATGAAACCTAAGACCACGCTGTCCCATGGCCTTCCTTAGCCGTTGCCAGCCGGCCAGGACATCAGACAGTTCCGGCCTGTGGTCTGGCAGCGACCTGGAAGGCCAGGGCCACCACTCTGGGAGCCTTTGCCCAGAACCAGTGACTCAGCGCTCAGAGAGGCTGGAAGAGGCCTGGGGTGCCACACCTCCCTCCTGGCTTGCCCCCCTGACAGCCCTGCTCCCACACCCAGGAGTGGGAGCCCCAGGCCTGGTGCAGGAACAAGGACCCCATGCCCTCAGGCCCCCTGGACACACCGCCACAGGCCCTGCTGCCAGTTTACTCAAGACCTTCTCCCAGCCTCACCTGCCCTTCACTTGTGAGAGGTATCACGGCCTCTTTAAAAAAAAAAAAAAAAAGCAAAATTACAGATCTAAGATTAGGTATGAAAGTACCTCATTTGCTTAGTACAGATAAATAAAACAAGCGGCAAGTTCGTTAAAGGTAATAAATAGCACTTCATATCCCCTCCCCAGTCAGAAGCCGCGCCCAGGTCAAGCAGGCGCTGGTGAGAGGGGAGCCCCAGTTAACTAGGCCCCCAGGGAAACAGGCTGGGGTGTGGGGAAGGCATAGGGAAGGGGGAGGATGGGCCCAGGAAGGGGTGGGCTCCCTGTTCAGCTCCTTCCCAGACCTGCCCAGGTGGCCCGGCCACAGGCTGCTTTGGTGTTCTCCCCTCTCCCCAGCTCCACGGGCCCTGCTGGGAGGGGGCCTCCCCCTGCAAGGAATGCGGGTGTCAGGCTACAGACGCTCTAACCGCCGTCCCTGCCACCCCACCCCCCATCCCGACCCCTCGCCTCCAGATGTGGGCACAGCTGTATTTTTAGAACAGCCAACCACAGGGACATTCTTCCTTCTAATTAAGCTGGCTTTAAGTCTCCGGGCGGCAATCACGGTCGGCAATCGCAGTTGGCCCCACTCCTCAAATATCAAAGGGTGGCCAGGAAGGTTGCTGGCCTGGTGGTTGCTTGAGGTTTTTCTTTCTTTCTTTCTTTCTTTCTTCTGAATTGTTAAGTTGGAAATGTGTCCCAGAACTGGAGTGGACGCCAGATCGCATGGGAGGGGAAGGGGGGAGAGGGGGAGGGGGAGGAGGGCGGAGCTGGGTACACTGGGCCAGGTCCACAGGTGGGCCAGGTGTATCTGGAGATAAAGAGAGGCCGCGGTACCTGCCCTCAGGAGGCTGGGTGCAGGCAGTCAGTAGATACAAGTGGGGCCTGAGGACGCAGCGCCTGTACAGGGGGCAGGTCGGTTATTATGATGTCCCCATTTCACAGGTGAGCAGCCAGAGGCTGGGAGACAGGAAGTAAGTGCTGGGATTGCAGGAGCTCAGTTGGGATCCCCCACAACCAGGCCTGTTGCCGGCCTGAGCTTTGTGGTGGCTCACTGCCCACTGGTGGCCAAGGTCAGCTGGCCTCTGAGCTCCGCCCAGTGCCCACTCTGGAGACTCCTGGTGGAGAGTAGAGATGCCAGCCCAGGTGGGAAGGCTACAAGGAGGAGGGGCCTTGGAGCAGCCCGGAACAGCTCCTGAGCCCTTTCTGGAAGGTACCTCTGACCCAGAAGGACACTGCAGTCAGAGAGGGGGCCGTCAGGTCAAAGGCGTTTGGCCCACCGGTGGTCAGGGGCGGTAGGGGCCCAGCCACCACTCCACCCGAGGATGGGCGCCCAGCTGACCAGTTGAAAGACAGACCAGGGCCTTTGGAGTCCAGCCTGGGCCCTGGCTCCAGGCCTTAGGCCTCTGCCCAGACTCCTGTCCCACGACCTCATGGATCAGAGAGGGAAGTCACGCAGCGAGTCAGAGGCAGGGTGGGCTGGGTAGCAGACCTCCCAAGCCCCGCCCCGCCCCGCCCCGCCCCGCCCCGCGCCCGCCCCAAGGTCCTGGCTCACTGGCCGGGCGCGGGCTGGGTGCACAGGACAGAGGAAGTAAAATCACCCGGGGATAGGGGAACCGGGGATGCCCAGACTCGGCCAGGAGCCGCGGAGGAAGCTCCTGCTGGAAGGCCCCGCGCCTGGCGGGGCACCACTCAAGCCGCTTTGTCTCCGCCGCGCAGCCCCGGAAGGTCCCGCCGCGCCGACGCCCGCAGCGCGGGCTTTGTCGGCCCCTCGCAGGTGGAGCGGGTCTCCGCGGCGCGGGCGTGTCCCTGGGAGCTGGCGCCCGGGGCGGGCTGGACGGGTCACCCGCGGGTCTGGAGGCCGCATCTCTGGGGAGGGCCTCGAGCCCGGGTAGTGATGGAGGCCTCATCTGGGGCGGGCTCTGGTCGACAAGGCGGCCCGCCGCTTCTGCGGGGCTAGGAGTAGCCAGCGGCTTTGGGGGGCGCGCAGCCGGTGGAGCCCTGCAGGCGGCTTTGCGGTATCGATCGCCTGCGGTGTGAGCCGTTGCTGCTCCCGCCTCCGGTTGAATGCTGGGCGCGGGCCTCCCCGGCCTCCGCCCTCCCCGCCGCTCTGGGTCTCAGTTTCCCGATCTGCAGAATAAGAGGCTCCGGCGTGTAGGAGCGAGCGCGGGGCCTGGCTCCCAGGGCTGGGAAGCGGCGCAACCACGCACGCTGGCCGCGGGCGCGGAGGTCCTGAGCACGGTGGCCGTGGGCAGGCCGCCCTTCCTCCCCCGCTGCCTTCTCCGCCTTCCCACCCGGGAAACCGAGACTGGGTGGGACTCCACGCGGGAAGGCTCGCGGGGGAGGCAGCTGTCCACGCTCCCCCGGCTCGGGCGTGGTTTGGCCGCCCCATCGCGCAGGGTCCGCTGCGCCGCGCTTGAGATTTGGCAGCCCAGCCCGGACTCCCAGCACGACTGCGGGGCACAGGGTGCGAGCTCCACCTTGTGGCGTCTCAGGGGCTCCTCCGCAAGGGAGGCTGAAGCCACCCCGTTTGGGGTGTTGAGAGGATTNCTGCCCAGGTGGCCCGGCCACAGGCTGCTTTGGTGTTCTCCCCTCTCCCCAGCTCCACGGGCCCTGCTGGGAGGGGGCCTCCCCCTGCAAGGAATGCGGGTGTCAGGCTACAGACGCTCTAACCGCCGTCCCTGCCACCCCACCCCCCATCCCGACCCCTCGCCTCCAGATGTGGGCACAGCTGTATTTTTAGAACAGCCAACCACAGGGACATTCTTCCTTCTAATTAAGCTGGCTTTAAGTCTCCGGGCGGCAATCACGGTCGGCAATCGCAGTTGGCCCCACTCCTCAAATATCAAAGGGTGGCCAGGAAGGTTGCTGGCCTGGTGGTTGCTTGAGGTTTTTCTTTCTTTCTTTCTTTCTTTCTTCTGAATTGTTAAGTTGGAAATGTGTCCCAGAACTGGAGTGGACGCCAGATCGCATGGGAGGGGAAGGGGGGAGAGGGGGAGGGGGAGGAGGGCGGAGCTGGGTACACTGGGCCAGGTCCACAGGTGGGCCAGGTGTATCTGGAGATAAAGAGAGGCCGCGGTACCTGCCCTCAGGAGGCTGGGTGCAGGCAGTCAGTAGATACAAGTGGGGCCTGAGGACGCAGCGCCTGTACAGGGGGCAGGTCGGTTATTATGATGTCCCCATTTCACAGGTGAGCAGCCAGAGGCTGGGAGACAGGAAGTAAGTGCTGGGATTGCAGGAGCTCAGTTGGGATCCCCCACAACCAGGCCTGTTGCCGGCCTGAGCTTTGTGGTGGCTCACTGCCCACTGGTGGCCAAGGTCAGCTGGCCTCTGAGCTCCGCCCAGTGCCCACTCTGGAGACTCCTGGTGGAGAGTAGAGATGCCAGCCCAGGTGGGAAGGCTACAAGGAGGAGGGGCCTTGGAGCAGCCCGGAACAGCTCCTGAGCCCTTTCTGGAAGGTACCTCTGACCCAGAAGGACACTGCAGTCAGAGAGGGGGCCGTCAGGTCAAAGGCGTTTGGCCCACCGGTGGTCAGGGGCGGTAGGGGCCCAGCCACCACTCCACCCGAGGATGGGCGCCCAGCTGACCAGTTGAAAGACAGACCAGGGCCTTTGGAGTCCAGCCTGGGCCCTGGCTCCAGGCCTTAGGCCTCTGCCCAGACTCCTGTCCCACGACCTCATGGATCAGAGAGGGAAGTCACGCAGCGAGTCAGAGGCAGGGTGGGCTGGGTAGCAGACCTCCCAAGCCCCGCCCCGCCCCGCCCCGCCCCGCCCCGCGCCCGCCCCAAGGTCCTGGCTCACTGGCCGGGCGCGGGCTGGGTGCACAGGACAGAGGAAGTAAAATCACCCGGGGATAGGGGAACCGGGGATGCCCAGACTCGGCCAGGAGCCGCGGAGGAAGCTCCTGCTGGAAGGCCCCGCGCCTGGCGGGGCACCACTCAAGCCGCTTTGTCTCCGCCGCGCAGCCCCGGAAGGTCCCGCCGCGCCGACGCCCGCAGCGCGGGCTTTGTCGGCCCCTCGCAGGTGGAGCGGGTCTCCGCGGCGCGGGCGTGTCCCTGGGAGCTGGCGCCCGGGGCGGGCTGGACGGGTCACCCGCGGGTCTGGAGGCCGCATCTCTGGGGAGGGCCTCGAGCCCGGGTAGTGATGGAGGCCTCATCTGGGGCGGGCTCTGGTCGACAAGGCGGCCCGCCGCTTCTGCGGGGCTAGGAGTAGCCAGCGGCTTTGGGGGGCGCGCAGCCGGTGGAGCCCTGCAGGCGGCTTTGCGGTATCGATCGCCTGCGGTGTGAGCCGTTGCTGCTCCCGCCTCCGGTTGAATGCTGGGCGCGGGCCTCCCCGGCCTCCGCCCTCCCCGCCGCTCTGGGTCTCAGTTTCCCGATCTGCAGAATAAGAGGCTCCGGCGTGTAGGAGCGAGCGCGGGGCCTGGCTCCCAGGGCTGGGAAGCGGCGCAACCACGCACGCTGGCCGCGGGCGCGGAGGTCCTGAGCACGGTGGCCGTGGGCAGGCCGCCCTTCCTCCCCCGCTGCCTTCTCCGCCTTCCCACCCGGGAAACCGAGACTGGGTGGGACTCCACGCGGGAAGGCTCGCGGGGGAGGCAGCTGTCCACGCTCCCCCGGCTCGGGCGTGGTTTGGCCGCCCCATCGCGCAGGGTCCGCTGCGCCGCGCTTGAGATTTGGCAGCCCAGCCCGGACTCCCAGCACGACTGCGGGGCACAGGGTGCGAGCTCCACCTTGTGGCGTCTCAGGGGCTCCTCCGCAAGGGAGGCTGAAGCCACCCCGTTTGGGGTGTTGAGAGGATTCGTCATCAAACACTCACAACCTTGACTTGCGCATGCTGAAGGTTAAACTCCCGGTTAATGTTTGCCGAAGAGAAACCTCAATCTTCCTTGCTCAAGGATAATAATTAGCGTCTGGGGAGCCCACGCACTGATGGGGTGGAGGGAGCTGACTCCAGCAAGGTGTCCAGGCGGCATGGGGTGGGGGTGGGGGGCGGAGTGGGTGCTACTACGGCAGTGGATCATCGCAAGAGGCGCAGAGAGGCGAGCTCTTAGCAATTGCTAATGTTTTATCTTGTGTATTTTTCCTTAAAAATACATGACGCTTCAAAAGTTCAGAGCAACGAAATAAACCCAAGCAGGAGCGACAGGAATACTGCATCACTTGCGGTCTGTGTCCTGTCACCGTCGTCGCTCAGATGACCTTCGGGTCTCTGTTTCCATGACCACAAATAGCATCTGTGGCAGGTCTGGTTTCGATTTGACCTTAATCGACCTCCTGGATTCACGCAGGACCTGCGAAGCCCTAAGAAATGAAAGATTAATCCGGCCCAGCGGACCCGCTGTTGCTCACCTCACAAAGTCCGCTGGACTGGGCTCCTCCTGTTTCCGGGGCCAGCGCGGCCTCGCACACAATGCATGCCTGGGCTGCAACCGGAGACCCGCTCTCCCGTCCGCGGCTCTGCAGGAGACAGACAGATGAGAGCGCTCCAGAGACTGGTGGGTCGGCCCTTCGTCCCTCCGAATCCTGCCCCTCCTCCGGGGAAAGGGCGGGGACACCTGGGCTGGAGGAGCGTGGGGATGTCTGCGCAGAATCAAGGGCTCGGCCTCAGAGTGCCCGGGGACGGAGACCTCCCGGGGACGGAGACCTCCCGGGGACAGGGGTCTCCCGGAACCTGACAGAGGGCGGGGGCGCCAGATGGAGGTGAGAGGCGGCCCCGAAGAGGGGCCGGAAAGGGCGGCGGCGGAGGTCCACAGAAGGGCGCGGCGGGGACCGGCAGAAAGTCCGTCCGGAGGCCGCAGCGGGGCAGGGCACGGGGAACCCGGGCCGGGATTTCGGGCGAGTCCCGAGCTCGCTGATCAGGGCCGCCCGCCAAGACCGGCGGGGGGCGGAGGCGGGCTGTTGGGCGAGAAGTCCCCGGATCGGAGCTCCCTTCCGGTCTGCAGAGGTGGACCCGGGCTGGTCCTCGGAGCTGCAGAAACGGGGGATGGAGGATGCGCGCGAGCCGCCTCATCCCCGATATAGCCTCGGACCCTGGAGACCAGCTCGCGGGCCCCCCAGCCCTCACGCCCTGTGCGCCTGCGCGCGCGTTAAGGTGCGCCTCGCTCCAGCCTTCGCACGCGCCCACCGCACATGCGCCTCGCCTTCCCCTCGGGTCCGCTTCGGGCGAAGGTCTGGCTGGGGTGCAGGGTGCTGGACTTGTCCCCCACCAGCATCACTTCGGTTCTCGTGCGGGCCGGACAGCGCCCCCAGACTCAGCAGCCCCTCACCCGCTCGTCGTCCCGTGCGGGGCCTGTTTCCCACCCTCATCTCCACGCTCCTCCTAAACTCCGTCTCCATTCACCTGCTGTTTCAACCAGGGAGCCAGGCATCCGGAAGAGCATGTCCACACCGCCCACCACCCCATCCCTGGGGGCTCCCCGCCAGGGCCAACCCCCCGCGGAGTCCCTTCAGAGCCCTGCACGGCGCCTCCCCTCATCTCCTTGGTCTCCGCGCGGGTGCCCCCCTCAACTTTGGGCGCCCCCCTCAACTGCGGGCGCCTTCCCTGACCACGCCCCAGACCCCGCCCCCTCCCCTCCCCTCCCCTGCCCCCGCTTCC
>SJYX01010067.1:66745-90040 GCA_006410675.1 Oreotragus oreotragus | reverse complement strand
GGGCTCCAAAATCACTGCAGATGGTGACTGCAGCCATGAAATTAGAAGACGCTTACTCCTTGGAAGAAAAGTTATGACCAACCTAGATAGCATATTCAAAAGCAGAGACATTACTTTGCCGACTAAGGTCTGTCTAGTCAAGGCTATGTTTTTTCCTGTGGTCACGTATGGATGTGAGAGTTGGACTGTGAAGAAGGCTGAGTACCAAAGAATGGATGCTTTTGAACTGTGGCGTTGGAGAAGACTCTTGAGAGTCCCTTGGACTGCAAGGAGATCCAACCAGTCCATTCTGAAGGAGATCAGCCCTGGGATTTCTTTGGAAGGCATGATGCTAAAGCTGAAACTCCAGTACTTTGGCCACCTCATGCGAAGAGTTGACTCATTGGAAAAGACTCTGATGCTGGGAGGGACCGGGGGCAGGAGGAGAAGGGGACGACCGAGGATGAGATAGCTGGATGGCATCACGGACTCGATGGACGTGAGTCTGAGTGAACTCCGGGAGTTGGTGATGGACAGGGAGGCCTAGCGTGCTGCAATTTATGGGGCCGCAGAGAGTCGGACACAACTGAGTGACTGAACTGAACTGAACTGAACTGTCCTTTCTTAATCCTGCAGTTATGCAGCCTTTTCAGATTGGTTTCTTTCACTTACTAATGTGCATTTTAGTTTCTTTCTTGTCTTTTTTATAGCTTTTAAGAGTTCATTTCTTTTTGCACTGAGTAAAATTCCATTGTCCGGATGTCCCACAGTTTATTTGTGGTTGCTTTTGGAAATGATGAGTAAAGTAGCTATTCGCATCCACGCGCAGGTTTTTGTGTGGACATGCATTCTTACCTCGTTTGGGTAAATACTAAGAAGCATGATCGCTGGATCAGAGAGTAAGAGTCTGTGTAGCTTTGTGAGAACCCGCTAAGCTCTCTTCTAAAGTGGCTGTGCCACTCTAGCTCCCCCCAGCAGCGAGCGGGCGTTCCTGTCGCTCCGCAGCCTCAGCAGCGTTTGGTGTGGTCGGTGTTCCAGATCCTGGCCGTTCTGTTAATTACGGGTGCCTGGTGCTAATTTGCTGTTGTGGTTTGTACCTCCCTGAGTTCAAGGCTGGAGCATCTTTTCATATGCTGATTTTCCATCTGTATATATCTTCTTTGGTGAGTATCCCTTTAAAGTGACCAATTTTTCTTTAAGTATCTTCTTTTTTTTAACAATTATTTATTTTTGGCTGTGCTGGGTCTTTGCCCCCGTGGGCTTTTCTCGAGTAGCCGTGCACGGGCTTCCGCCGAGAGGGGCTTCTTCTGTAGGGCTTGGGCTCCAGGGCGAGCGGCCGTCGGGAGTGGCGGTCCCCCCGCCCCGGGGCACAGGCTCAGTAGCTGAGCCTGTAGAGCGTGTGGTTTCTTCCTGGACCAGGGATCAGACCTGTGTCTCCTGCACTGACAGAATTGTTATTATTATTTTTTTACCAATGAGCCACCAGGGAAGCCCCTGTTTGGTCAATTTTTAAAAATCAAGTTGTTTGCTTTTTTATTGCTGAGCTTTAAGACATCTTTGGGTATTTTGGGTGATAGCCTTCAATCAGATGCGTCTTTTGCAAATATTTTCCACCAGCCTGTGGCTTGCCCTTTCATCTTCTTGACAGTGCCTTCCGCAGAGCAGACGTTTTTAATTTTAAAAAGTTGAGCTCATCGACTCTTTCGTGGCTCGTACAGCATCTAAAAATCGCCACCAAATCCATAGTCGTCTGGATTTGCAACTAGCGTCCACCACTGTTTTCAGCTGCGCCCCACAGCTTGCAGGATCTCAGGTCCCCAACCAGGGGTTCAACCCTGGGCTCTTGGCAGTGAAAAGGGCCAGGTCCCAACCACTGGGCCACGAGGGAACTGGATTGTTCATTTACTGTTAGTGGACGTGCAGTGGTGCCGGGGTCGTTCACTGAAAAGACCATTTTCCCCGCTGGATTACCTTGGCACCTGGGCACAGAAGCCAGCAGGCCACTGTTGTGTTGTGAAGACTTCGTTGGCTTCCGCAGTGGCCGCCAGGCTAGCAGAAGCGGCGGGCAGTGGGCTCTTCCGGGAGTGAGAGCGCTCTGAGCCAGGCTCAGGGGAGGTCTCACGCAGAAGTCACCTGGGGCTGGCTTCCTGCGGACAGGCCCAGCTGGGGCTCCACTGGGGCAGGAGTGTTGGAGGATGGGAATGAGGGCCTCTGGGTCCAGTCACCGCAGTGCTTTCTGGAAGGCAAGAGTCAGCACTCTGGGAGCCCCCCGTGGAGTCTCCCAGCTTCTCTCTGCCATCCATCCGCCCCAACTTTGCCTCTGCTGACCAGCCTCCCCGGATCCTCCTTGGGCTCCAGGGGGGGCACTACTGGCCTTGTGATCCTGAGGTGTACTGGCTAGGAGCAGGGCAGGCGTCCGGCTGGGTCTCGGGTCTGGGACTACACTGGTCACACTTCAGCGCACTGCTCCCCAGCATGGGCCGCAGAGGTACGCCCAGCCCAGGCCCAGCCCTTGGGCCATGTCCCGCTTGCTATCCACCCAGCTGAACTGGCTGTGAAAGTGTGGCGTGGGAGTTGGGAGTCCTTGTTGCCCAGGGAACGCCCCAGAGGGGTAAGGAGACAGGGATGGGACCCCGCAGATAGGAGAGGGCCAGGGGAGGCGGACGGGGCACGGCCTGGCCTTGGCTTTGATGGGGTGGGGGCAGGGCGGGGGGGGGAAGGGACCGGGCCACCAGNTGAAAGTGTGGCGTGGGAGTTGGGAGTCCTTGTTGCCCAGGGAACGCCCCAGAGGGGTAAGGAGACAGGGATGGGACCCCGCAGATAGGAGAGGGCCAGGGGAGGCGGACGGGGCACGGCCTGGCCTTGGCTTTGATGGGGTGGGGGCAGGGCGGGGGGGGGAAGGGACCGGGCCACCAGGGAGGGAAAGCCTAAGGCGCCCCCAGGGTCAGGCCCGTCAGCCCATTTGCTGCTCCAGGACAAGCGGTGGCCGTGCAGTAAGATCCGGGAGCACTTACTGGGCACCTCCTGCATGCAAGTGCTTTGTGCTTATACTTGAATCTCTCCCATCGCCGCCACCGACGTCTGCGGGAGAGGAATTCTCGTATTTTGAGGTTTTCCACCTGAGACTCAGAGAGTTCGTTGACGAGGTTCAGCCCAGCTCGCCGCCTCTGCACCGTGTCCCGTGCTGTGGGGAGCGCTGGCCAGGCCCCTAGGGCCCCACCAAGCCTTGGCCCTGCTTTCGTAGCGCGGTGGTCTCCTGGCGGACACCCCTCTTAAAGCCCTGTCCCTTCAGCTGGGATGGTGGCCCCACGTCTCCTTCTGCTATGACTACAGGGGAGGGGGGTGACTTGGCCGGTCTTTGCCGCACCTTTCACCGCACTCAGCAAACAAGAGCACAGGGGCTTGCGGAGGGCCCTGCGCCAGCTGGATCCTTGGGGGAAGGAGCTGGCAAAGGCGCCCTGGGAGCCGCTGGGCAGTGGGCCGCCCATGGACGGGGACGCCCTCCCCGGGCACCCCTCCCAGCCGGGCTGACTCAGGCCCTGCCCTCGGAGATGTTCGGGCCTGGGCCCAGCCACCAGCCCTCTGGGCATGCTGGGTTTCCCACAGCTGGCCCCCACATCCTGAGGCTTGCTCCCTTCCTGGTCTCTGCCTGCAGCCCTCACCTGAGGGGCATGGCCCCTGGTGGCCCCATCTGACTGCCCATCGGGCAGTCCGGTCCAGGTTCCAAGCAGGGCAGGAGGCGGGGTGCAGGGAGGCGGCCCCATCTGCAGGCAGCTGCTCCCTGAGGAGTCTGCACGTCACGTGGACACAGCTGCCCAGGGGTGGGGACTGCGCCTGGTTGCCAGTGGCTCTGGTGGTGAAGGTTCTAAGCAAACAGAACCGGGTGCTGTCGGTGAGGAGGGAGCGGATGGTCGGGGGTCCACGGCCTCCTGGTGCGCAGGGCCAGTTATTGTTGGGTGGCTGATTACAGAGCCCCTGGGGAGGCAGGGGTGACGCTGTTCTATTGCTCCTAGAACAAATTAACACAAATTGAGCAGCTTGAAACAACACACGTTTATTATCTCACAGTTTCTGCAAGTCATCCATTGAATACAAAGTGACTGGCCTTCTGCTTCAGGCAAGTCAAGGCATCTCAGGATCCACTAGGGAGGAGCCCACTTCTGAGGTCATTCGGGATGCTGGCTGAATCCAGCTCCGGATGACTGAAGCCCCTTCATCTACAAAGCCATTTACAGCACTTCTGAGTCCTGCTTTGAGGCTTTCTGACTGCCCTTTCCGTCTCATCTGCAACTTGAGATGGAGAAAATTCTCTGCTTTTAAGGGCTCACCGGGAGGCCCCTTCGTCCACCGTTCGGGCGTTTCCTGTCGGGGTCGGGCCAGCAAATTCTGATGGCAAACGGACCTACCAATACTGGCCTTTCTCCATGAGTGACTTATATAACTGGAAAGCTCAAAACCCCTCTTTCTCTGAAAAACCCCAAGGCTATCCTGTTTACTCACAACCCCACCTGAGATGATTGTCAGCAGCTGTTGCGGGTGCTTTTTACCACGGAAGAGAGGGAACGAATCTTGTCAGAGACACAGAAAAACCTGTTAGGAATGGATGGAAGGCCCACCACGCAGCCCCACCTAATCGAGGAGGGGTTCCCTCTGTTGCGGCCAAACTGGGGTTTCGAGCGCACTGAAGGTAGGGCGCGTCTCCGAGTGTACCGCCAGACTCTGATGGCTAGCCTCCGGGCAGCCGCCAGGAAACCAATGAATTTATATAAGGCAGGAGCCAGATGAAAGCCCGGCAGCCTTTTTAGAGAGGATAATGGAGGCTTTCAGGCAGTATGTGTCCATGGACCCTCAGGCTGAGGAATCCTGCGCAGCGGTTTTGCTAGCTTTTGTTAATCAGGCAGCTCCGGATATCAGGAGAAAGTTACAGAAAGTAGAGAGGGTAAGGGAATTGTCGATACAGGGTCTGATGAAAGTAGCTGAGAAAGTGTTTAACAATAGAGAGACTCCTGAGGGGAGAGGAACGGATTAGACGAGAGGAAAGGGAATACAGGGCTGGCTTAAAAGGGAGGAGAGGGAATACAGGGCTGAAAAAAAGAACCGGAGAAATCAGAAAGAGCTAGCTTGAATCCTCTTCGCGGGGGCGAGAACAGGGCCCGACTCCCAGAGGGCTAGAGACACCCGGTCAGGAGGAAAGGAAAAACCAGCCAGGCTGGCCCTAGAGAGACCAATGCGTGTACTGCAAAGAGCAGGGACACTGGAAGCAGGAGTGCCCCAAAAGAGACCTGAAGAGAAAGACTGTAAGAAAGGAGGAATCTCCCTCGGGGGCCCGCGTCCTATATGCGGGAGAAGACAGTGACTAGCGGGGGTCGAGGCTCGGCCCCCCTCTCCCCGAGTCCTGGGTAACTATCAACGTGGAGGGGAAACCGGTCGGCTTCGTGGTGGATACCTGAGATTTGCAGACTCCTGGCAGCGGTCCACTTGCCCCGCGCGGTATCCATAGTACACATCCCAGGATGCGAGAAAGGAGAGGATGCCCGGGCCCGAGGGAACCGTGCTGCTGAAGCAGCAGCCCGTGAGGCCGCTGCAGGAGACTGCAGGACCTCTGTGCTGACTGTGGGATTGCCACCGCCGGGGATGGGAACGCTCCCCCCAGGCCCCACATATTCTCCCTCTGATTTACACTGGGTGCAAGATAATACCACCCGTCCTGTTGGCGAAAACGGATGCTATCGAGACCACGATGACAGCCTGTTGCTCCCTGCTGACCTGGGCAAACACCTCTGCACCATTTGCATCAAACCACCCATTTGGGAGAGAAAAAGACTTTGGCACTCCTACAAACAGCGCAGCTGCGGTTTCCCCAGCAGAAGAAAACCATCCAAGATATGGTCCGAATCTACAAGGCCTGTCAGATGACGAGACCGGGAAAAGGACAGCACACAGGGGTAAGATATCGGGGGCGGGGGGGGAAGGGAAGGCCAGGACATCACCGGGAGACAGATTTCACTGAGGTGAGGCCAGGCAAGCATGGGTGCCGTTACTGCTAGTTCTGGCTGACGCTTTTTCTGGGTGGGTAGAAGCTTACCCCACCTAAAAGGAGACAGCAATAATAGTAGCTAAAAAACTTCTAGAAGAGATTATACCTAGGTTTGGGCACCGGCATCTATCGGCTCAGATAATGGACCTGCATTTGTGAGCAACATTGTGCAGGGACTGGCCTCAGCCCTGGGCACCAAATGGAAGCTGCATTGCGAGTGCAGCCCCCAGAGCGCAGGGCAGGTAGAGAGAATGAATCGGACCCTAAAAGAGACTCTGACAAAACCGGCACTAGAGCCTGGCGGGGGCCGGGTGGCCCTCCCCCCCTCACGCTCTTCCGGGCGCACAGCACCCCCTAAACACTGGGTCTGACCCCCTTTGAAATTATATATGAAAGTCCACCCCCCATTTGTCCGGTGTTTAAAGGGAAAAACAGACCATCTCTCTCGTTGCGCGCTTTTCAACAAGAGATGCTAGCTTTAAATAAAGTCAAGTGATGATACTGAGACAACAATATCAGGCAGTATCTCAGAACGGAGAGGAAGATTCCTCTCCATGCTCAAAGGACAGGGGGGAATGTTGAGACCCGACTCATGGCAGGCCTCAAGGACTAAAGTGGGCCAGAGCTACAATTACGGGAAAAACTGGGTCACTGCCCAGAAGGAACTGAGATCATCCTCCCCCCGACCTTGGGGCTCAGCCGGTCAGCATGTTCCCAGACTCCCAGATAACATGAAGAGTCCCCTAAGCAAGCCCGCACGCATGAAAAATTAGCCAATTAATAAATGCCTAATAACCCCTACAACCAATCCACCCCTGCCAACTCCCTGTCTTTGTTCTAAACCTATAAATACTGCTGTAATTCAGGGCTCGGGGCTCTTGCCCCACTCCCCTGCGTTGGGATGTGGCGGGAGCCCTGGTTCGAACCAGAAATAAATTCCCTTTTTGCTTTTGCATTGCCGTGGATGTCTTGTTTTCTCAGTTTTGGGGACTTGGACTGCGGGCACAACACTCACGTGATTACATCGGATAATCCACGATAATCCACCCAGATAATCCAGATCATCTCCCTACTGTAGAGTCTGTAACCCTAATGACATCTGCGAAGTCCCTTTTGCCACAAAATGTAACATATTCACAGGTTCCAGAGGTTATGGCAAGGTCGTATTTGGAGGCCCTCTGCCTGCTACTGAGTCACGTGCCAGAAGTCATGTGGCCCACCGCATGGCGCCTAGGAAGGAAGCAGCACGGTAACTCACAGAGGGAAGCGGGGCGGCGGCCTGAAGGAGAGGGCTTTCCCGAGGAACGAAGCCCGGGGCGGACGGGCAGCAGCAGGCCAGCAGCATTCCAAGAGCAAGGTCCAAGCCAGGGGCCGGGAGCACAGCATCGCAGGGCAGCACACAAGCTTCAGAGAGCCAAGGAGGGCGGGCCAAGACGCCGGGTGGGGACCAGGCCACCCAGGGCACTGAGACAGCACTGCCCCGAGGGCCAGAAGGGACCATCGGCAGAAGTTAGGTTTCCCGGTCCCTACCACGGCCCTCTGGAAAGCGGGCTCTACCGTCATGCCCGAATTACCCATGCGCAAACAGGCTCAGAGAGGTGAGCCAGGTGCCCACGCTACGAAGAAGTGGGACTGGGAGCCTGCCACCTCCTCCGATGCCCTTCTACGGAGAAAGTACTGACACTCCCGGGAAGGTCAGGGTGAACAGAGGCGGTGCTGACCAGGGAAGGCTCCCAGTGCCACAGTAGCAGCCTGAGGACTACGCGCTCACCTACCCCTCATCGGCACAAGTGTCTCCACCGGGGGTGGGGCTTCACTGTGTCACCCGCTTCCACTATCGGAGAACCGCCAAGCAGGCGCTGGCTACTGAATCTTCGGCTTGGACTCACTTGGGTCTCTTCATGTATCACTGGGCAGGTCACATGACTATGGCTCCGCTGCCCCAGGCGGCTCATGGAGACCAGGCGGGGTGGGCAGGAGTGGTGAGGACCCAAACACAGTGGAGGAAGGTCCATTTCACTGGCAGGCAATCAGGACAGGCGAAAGGCGAGCACCTGGGTCTGGACATAGGAAACAGGCTGCGTGGGCTTGCCTGCTAGGGCTTGGGGGAGCCCCCGAGCTGGAGGTGGGCATGGAGGGCATCCGTGGTTAACAGAGCCCTGGGCACAGGTGGCCGGCTGGGGTAGGAGCAGGGATGGAAGGGGCCTGGAGCCCACCTTTTACAGAGCATCTGCCCAGCTGGGCCACGGGCCCTCCTGCCTGAGTGCACCTGGTCCCACAGGCATGGGGGCCGATGTCCAGGCCAGCATGTGTGGGGTCCCCCTAACCAAACCACGCCTGCCAGAGATCAAGAGCAGGAGCTCCCCAGAGAGATCTGAGGCTTGGCCCAACCAGCATGCCGCCCCAGTGCCCGGCAGAGCTCCGCTCCCCAGCGCAGCCCCGTGACCAGGGTCTGCTCAGAGCGGGAGCTGGGCAGCCTTTATGCTCAGGGGCGGCGGGGCCTACAGGCTCAGCCCTGGCTCTGCCCTCTTCCTGCCCTGTCAGGGCTGAGTTCATTCACTCCTTCATTCTTTCATTAGTACACGTCTCTCATATGCCTGGCATCTACGAGGTGCGCCCCGAGCTGACCAACAGTGGAAGAGAGAGACTGCACCCCGGAGGACCTGATGGGGTGGGCTTCCCCGAGGACCTGACATTTTCAGCGCTGCAGAGAGGTAGCCCAGTGGACTGAAGCTCTGCGGACTGCCTCTGGGCTCCGTGTGCTCCCAGCCCCTCCCCTGGGCACCTCCGGGCAATCTCACCCACTCCAAGAGCTGGGTGCAGAAAGGCCCCTGGATGGCGACGCGCTGTGGCAAGCGCTGCCCACACGCAGCAATGACCACCGCTCTCCATCACTCACACTCACACGCGCACACACACACACACGCACACAAACACAGGCATGCGCGCAAGACTGGCCCTGGAGACTGCGGACACACAAGGACTCCGTAGAATGAACTGGGACTCCGCCTGCGACCTCCCGGAGGGCCAGGGGTCACCTGTCCCGCTAACCGCTGTTCCCGGCACCCAGACAGCGCTGTGACCAAGTGAAAGGACTGACAAGACCAGGGACGGGCCGACTTCCGGCCGCCCAGCGGAGAACCGCTTGGACGGGGCGCGCAGGGCCAGGGGTGGTGACGTCACCGGCCGGGAGCGCGCCTCCGCCCGGGGGCGGGACCGGCGGTGACGTCGAGGGAGGCGGGCCCACGTCGGGGCGGGGCGGGGCGGGGCGCCGGGCGGCGGTCACGTAGCTCAGGTTCCCGGGCCGCCTCAGCGCGCGTGCCATTCGGGTCCCTCGCCATCATGCCGATGTTCGTGGTGAACACCAACGTGCCCCGCGCCTCCGTGCCGGACGGGCTCCTCTCCGAGCTCACGCAGCAGCTGGCGCAGGCCACGGGCAAGCCGGCGCAGGTCTGCGGGGAGGGCCAGGCGGGGAGCGCGGCTCCGGGATGCGGCTCCGGGCCGGGAGTGCGGGCGGCTCCGGGATGCGGCTCCGGGCNAATCTGTCTCTTATACACATCTAGATGTGTATAAGAGACAGCTTCCCCTATCCTCCCCTTCCTCTCCCCTCCCCACCCTTCCCCTATCCTCCCCTTCCTCTCCCCAGCGCTGCAGCGGCTGCGGGGCCCCGCGGACCTGGCCGGGGAGCTGGCCGAGCTGGAGCAGGAGCGCGCCGTCTGCCGGGGCGGGCGCGCGCGGCGCCCGTGGGAGCTGTTCCGGGAGCGCGCGCTGCGGCGGCAGGTGGCCAGCCTGGTGGTGCTGGGCGGAGCTATGGAGCTGTGCGGGAACGACGCGGTGAGGCGGCCGCGCGGGGCCGGGGAGTGCGAGCGGGCGGGGAGGGCGGGGAGCCGGGGCGGCCGCGGCCGGGCGCGACGGGAGCCGGCCGCACGCCCCCTCTCCCCGCAGATGTACGCCTACGCGTCGGCCGTGTTCAGCCAGGCAGGGATCCCGCAGGACAAGATCCAGTACGCGGCCATCGGGACCGGGGGCTGCGAGCTGCTGGCCACGCTGCTCAGCGTGAGTCTGCTGGGGCTGACCCCCAGCGCCTAGCCCTGCAGCGGACCCTCGGCGTGCTCACCTTGGGGGTGCCGGCTGCCGGCGTGGAGGCCCTCGGCGCGCTACGGCTCCAGGCAGCCCAGGCCTCCGGGCCAAGGCTCTGCCACCTCAGGTCACTGGGTTAAAATGCAGGGAGCGAGCGAGCGCTTATTGAGCGCCTGCTGTTTGCCAGGTGCTCACACCGCCATTTTGAGATGGAGAAACCCAATGGGTCTTGAGTGACCGCGGCCCTCTGCGAAATTAATAATGTCTTAATCCGCGAAGTGGCAAACCGTGCCCTCCTCCTGCCCAGCTTCTGCATGATGCCCCTGCCCACCGCGGGCCGGCGGCCTAGCGGCCCTTGACCGGGGCTGCAGCGGTGAGTCAGCCAGGGCTCCTTCCTTTCGCAGTGCCTGGCGATTGAGAGGGCGGGCCGGCGGGTGCTGCTGATGGGGGGCTACGGCCTGATGACCTGCTGGGGGACCGTCTTCACGGTGGCCCTGTGCCTCCAGGTAGCTGGGCCCTTCGGCGGGGCGGTTGCGGTGGGAGGGGGGTGGGGTGGGGAGGCTGGGCCCCGCCCGCTTTCCCTTCACCCCTCCCCCTGCCGCTGCCGCAGCGCTCCTTCTCCTGGATGCCCTACCTGGCCATGGCCTGCATCTTCGCCTTCATCCTCAGCTTTGGCATCGGCCCTGGTGAGTTGGGGCCCCGGGGGTTCCCTCCTCTGGGCCTGGCTGAAGGACCAGGGGTGTCTGGGTGAAGGATGGGTGGGTGTGCCTGGCCCTAACCCTGACACCCTCACCCCCACCTGGTACAGGCTTCTGGGAGGGCGTGGCTGGAGGGGCTGGGAGCGCCCACTTTCTTGTCCAGGTAGAAGGGCAAGGTAGGGGGAGGCAGGCCAGGGAGCCCTGACTGGCAGCGCCCCCCGTCCCTACTCCCCCTTCCAGCCGGGGTGACCGGGATCCTGGCCACGGAGCTGTTTGACCAGATGGCCCGGCCTGCTGCCTACATGGTCTGCGGGGCGCTCATGTGGACTATGCTCTTCCTGGTGGGGCTGGTGTTCCCCTTCCTCATGGTAGGCCTGCCTGCCCCTGCCCCCCAGGGAGGGGGGCGGCCTGCCTTTGTTTTGTCCCTTTCGGTGGGAGAACCCCCCCGCCCCGGGGAGGCTCCATCCATCCAGGGAGTGTGAGCCTGAAGGGGGATGGGGCTCACCTGAGCCAAGAGGGCAGAGGCCCTCACGGGGCCTGTGCTGGGGCCTCCCGTGTGGCGGGGGCTCCGTGGGCCACAGCAGGCCTTGGGTCTCTTGCAACCCCCAGGAAGGCTTGTCCCACTTCATCTATGTGCCTTTCCTCTGTGTCTGCATCTGCGCGGCCGTGTACTCGGGCATCTTCCTTCCCGAGACCAGAGGCAAGAGCTTCGTAGAGATCTCGGAGGAGCTGCACAGACTCAACTTCCCAGGGAGCAGCCGAGGCCTAGCGTGGGCTGGCCCCAAGGTTGTCCGGTCCACGGAGCTGTAGCTCGGCCAGCACGGCAGGGGCCAGCCCCGGGCCCTCCCCGTCCTGTGGAGCCCCTCGGTGTGCAGGCTTGGTGCTCAGCCTCAGAGAGATAGTTTCGGGGGCCTCTCGGCGCCCTGTGTCTGGAGGCTGTTTGCAGGAAACCAACAATGACAAGCTCAGAGAAATGCAGGGGAAGAAAATACAGCTTGTGAAACCTTTGAGAGGGGCGTGGTCGCAAAAGGATTTTCTGAGGAATTGATTTTTTTTTAATCAAATTTTTTGAGGTGTAATTTACATACAACAAAATGCATCCACAGTACGTGTACATCCCATGAGTTTTGACACATGTGCATACCTGTGAACCACCACCACGACTGAGGGAGACCGCTCACGCCATCCCTCCTGCCGCTTGGTGGTCAGTACCCACCCCTCAACCTCAGAGCTGCCTTCTGTCACCAGAGGGCAGATTTCTCTTTCAGACAATTTGACAAAATCCCACACTGTGTGCATGTTTGCTCTTGCTCCAGATAGTCTTTCAGATTCACGCATATTGTTGCATGTATTAGCATATATCCCTTTGTGTGGCTGAGTAGTATTTCACTGTATGGGTGTGCCATAATTTGCTAACCCATTTCCCTGTTTGTGGACATTTGGACTGTTTTTAATTGTTGGCCACGATGAATAAATCTGCTGTGAACATTCCTGCACAAGTTGTGTAGACACGTGCCTTCATTTCTTTTGGGTAAATGAATTGCTGAGTCTAATAACGAATGCATGTTTACCTGTAGAAGAAACTTTTCCAGAGTGATGATACTGTTTTACATTCCCACTAGCCATCCAGGAGACTTCTAGAATCTCCAGTCCTCCTCAGCACTTGGCATCATCAGTCTGTTCAATCCTGCTGAATATAGTGGCACGTCATGGTGTAATTGTGGGATTTCCCTGATGGGTAATGACGCTGAGCATCTTTTTATGCACTAATACAAATGGCACGCCATTCACAGATCTCCTTTGGTGAAGAATCTGTTCAAATCTTTTGCCCATTATTTTAAAAAAAATTTTTTTGAGCAGTTTAATATGACACAGCAAAATGGAGAGGAAAGTACAGGGATTTCCCGCGTGCCCCTGGCCCCCATACATGCACAGCCTCTCTCATCAGTGTTCCCCACCGGAGCCGATGTCTGTCGCAACCCACAACCCTATGCTGACGCATCATTATTATCCAAAGTCCACGGTTTACACGGGTTTTCTCCTCTGTATTTTGCATCTGATTTTTAGCTACTTTTCCATGGTAATTTCCTCTCCTGCACATGCTGTGGGCCTACAGGTGCATGGTGACGTGTCTCCAGCCTCTGCTCTCCGTGGTCATCCCTTTCCTGCGCTGCACACCCCCTGTAGATCACTGCTCTTTTTACCGTCTACAATTGTAGCCGAAGCTGAACGGTTCTGTGAAGACCTACAAGACCTTGTAGAACTAACACCCAAAAAAGATGTCCTCTTCATCCTAGGGGACTGGAATGCAAAAGTGGGAAGTCAAGAAACACCTGGAGGAACAGGCAAATTTGGCCTTGGAATGCGGAATGAAGCAGGGTAAAGACTAATAGAGTTTGCCAAGAAAATGCACTGGTCATAGCAAACACCCTCTTCCAACAACACAAGAGAAGACTCTACACATGGACATCGCCAGACGGTCAACACCGAAATCAGATGGATTATCTTCTTTGCAGCCAAAGATAGAGAAGCTCTATACAGTCAGCAAAAACAAGACCAGGAGCTGACTGTGGCTCAGATCATGAACTCCTTATTGCCAAAATCAGACTGAAATTGAAGAAAGTAGGGAAAACCGCTAGACCATTGAGGTATGACCTAAATCAAATCCCTTATGATTATACAGTGGAAGTGAGAAATAGATTTAAGGGCCTAGATCTGATAGATAGAGTGCCTGATGAACTATGGAATGAGGTTCATGACATTGTACGGGAGACAGGGATCAAGACCATCCCCATGGAAAAGAAATGCAAAAAACCAAAATGGCTGTCTGGGGAGGCCTTACAAATAGCTGTGAGAAGAAGAGAGGCAAAAAGCAAAGGAGAAAAGGAAAGATACAAGCATCTGAATGCAGAGTTCCAAAGAATAGCAAGAAGAGATAAGAAAGCCTTCTTCAGCGATCAATGCAAAGAAATAGAGGAAAACAGCAGAATGGGAAAGACTAGAGATCTAGATGTGTATAAGAGACAGGGGCTCACCTGAGCCAAGAGGGCAGAGGCCCTCACGGGGCCTGTGCTGGGGCCTCCCGTGTGGCGGGGGCTCCGTGGGCCACAGCAGGCCTTGGGTCTCTTGCAACCCCCAGGAAGGCTTGTCCCACTTCATCTATGTGCCTTTCCTCTGTGTCTGCATCTGCGCGGCCGTGTACTCGGGCATCTTCCTTCCCGAGACCAGAGGCAAGAGCTTCGTAGAGATCTCGGAGGAGCTGCACAGACTCAACTTCCCAGGGAGCAGCCGAGGCCTAGCGTGGGCTGGCCCCAAGGTTGTCCGGTCCACGGAGCTGTAGCTCGGCCAGCACGGCAGGGGCCAGCCCCGGGCCCTCCCCGTCCTGTGGAGCCCCTCGGTGTGCAGGCTTGGTGCTCAGCCTCAGAGAGATAGTTTCGGGGGCCTCTCGGCGCCCTGTGTCTGGAGGCTGTTTGCAGGAAACCAACAATGACAAGCTCAGAGAAATGCAGGGGAAGAAAATACAGCTTGTGAAACCTTTGAGAGGGGCGTGGTCGCAAAAGGATTTTCTGAGGAATTGATTTTTTTTTAATCAAATTTTTTGAGGTGTAATTTACATACAACAAAATGCATCCACAGTACGTGTACATCCCATGAGTTTTGACACATGTGCATACCTGTGAACCACCACCACGACTGAGGGAGACCGCTCACGCCATCCCTCCTGCCGCTTGGTGGTCAGTACCCACCCCTCAACCTCAGAGCTGCCTTCTGTCACCAGAGGGCAGATTTCTCTTTCAGACAATTTGACAAAATCCCACACTGTGTGCATGTTTGCTCTTGCTCCAGATAGTCTTTCAGATTCACGCATATTGTTGCATGTATTAGCATATATCCCTTTGTGTGGCTGAGTAGTATTTCACTGTATGGGTGTGCCATAATTTGCTAACCCATTTCCCTGTTTGTGGACATTTGGACTGTTTTTAATTGTTGGCCACGATGAATAAATCTGCTGTGAACATTCCTGCACAAGTTGTGTAGACACGTGCCTTCATTTCTTTTGGGTAAATGAATTGCTGAGTCTAATAACGAATGCATGTTTACCTGTAGAAGAAACTTTTCCAGAGTGATGATACTGTTTTACATTCCCACTAGCCATCCAGGAGACTTCTAGAATCTCCAGTCCTCCTCAGCACTTGGCATCATCAGTCTGTTCAATCCTGCTGAATATAGTGGCACGTCATGGTGTAATTGTGGGATTTCCCTGATGGGTAATGACGCTGAGCATCTTTTTATGCACTAATACAAATGGCACGCCATTCACAGATCTCCTTTGGTGAAGAATCTGTTCAAATCTTTTGCCCATTATTTTAAAAAAAATTTTTTTGAGCAGTTTAATATGACACAGCAAAATGGAGAGGAAAGTACAGGGATTTCCCGCGTGCCCCTGGCCCCCATACATGCACAGCCTCTCTCATCAGTGTTCCCCACCGGAGCCGATGTCTGTCGCAACCCACAACCCTATGCTGACGCATCATTATTATCCAAAGTCCACGGTTTACACGGGTTTTCTCCTCTGTATTTTGCATCTGATTTTTAGCTACTTTTCCATGGTAATTTCCTCTCCTGCACATGCTGTGGGCCTACAGGTGCATGGTGACGTGTCTCCAGCCTCTGCTCTCCGTGGTCATCCCTTTCCTGCGCTGCACACCCCCTGTAGATCACTGCTCTTTTTACCGTCTACAATTGTAGCCGAAGCTGAACGGTTCTGTGAAGACCTACAAGACCTTGTAGAACTAACACCCAAAAAAGATGTCCTCTTCATCCTAGGGGACTGGAATGCAAAAGTGGGAAGTCAAGAAACACCTGGAGGAACAGGCAAATTTGGCCTTGGAATGCGGAATGAAGCAGGGTAAAGACTAATAGAGTTTGCCAAGAAAATGCACTGGTCATAGCAAACACCCTCTTCCAACAACACAAGAGAAGACTCTACACATGGACATCGCCAGACGGTCAACACCGAAATCAGATGGATTATCTTCTTTGCAGCCAAAGATAGAGAAGCTCTATACAGTCAGCAAAAACAAGACCAGGAGCTGACTGTGGCTCAGATCATGAACTCCTTATTGCCAAAATCAGACTGAAATTGAAGAAAGTAGGGAAAACCGCTAGACCATTGAGGTATGACCTAAATCAAATCCCTTATGATTATACAGTGGAAGTGAGAAATAGATTTAAGGGCCTAGATCTGATAGATAGAGTGCCTGATGAACTATGGAATGAGGTTCATGACATTGTACGGGAGACAGGGATCAAGACCATCCCCATGGAAAAGAAATGCAAAAAACCAAAATGGCTGTCTGGGGAGGCCTTACAAATAGCTGTGAGAAGAAGAGAGGCAAAAAGCAAAGGAGAAAAGGAAAGATACAAGCATCTGAATGCAGAGTTCCAAAGAATAGCAAGAAGAGATAAGAAAGCCTTCTTCAGCGATCAATGCAAAGAAATAGAGGAAAACAGCAGAATGGGAAAGACTAGAGATCTAGATGTGTATAAGAGACAGGGGCTCACCTGAGCCAAGAGGGCAGAGGCCCTCACGGGGCCTGTGCTGGGGCCTCCCGTGTGGCGGGGGCTCCGTGGGCCACAGCAGGCCTTGGGTCTCTTGCAACCCCCAGGAAGGCTTGTCCCACTTCATCTATGTGCCTTTCCTCTGTGTCTGCATCTGCGCGGCCGTGTACTCGGGCATCTTCCTTCCCGAGACCAGAGGCAAGAGCTTCGTAGAGATCTCGGAGGAGCTGCACAGACTCAACTTCCCAGGGAGCAGCCGAGGCCTAGCGTGGGCTGGCCCCAAGGTTGTCCGGTCCACGGAGCTGTAGCTCGGCCAGCACGGCAGGGGCCAGCCCCGGGCCCTCCCCGTCCTGTGGAGCCCCTCGGTGTGCAGGCTTGGTGCTCAGCCTCAGAGAGATAGTTTCGGGGGCCTCTCGGCGCCCTGTGTCTGGAGGCTGTTTGCAGGAAACCAACAATGACAAGCTCAGAGAAATGCAGGGGAAGAAAATACAGCTTGTGAAACCTTTGAGAGGGGCGTGGTCGCAAAAGGATTTTCTGAGGAATTGATTTTTTTTTAATCAAATTTTTTGAGGTGTAATTTACATACAACAAAATGCATCCACAGTACGTGTACATCCCATGAGTTTTGACACATGTGCATACCTGTGAACCACCACCACGACTGAGGGAGACCGCTCACGCCATCCCTCCTGCCGCTTGGTGGTCAGTACCCACCCCTCAACCTCAGAGCTGCCTTCTGTCACCAGAGGGCAGATTTCTCTTTCAGACAATTTGACAAAATCCCACACTGTGTGCATGTTTGCTCTTGCTCCAGATAGTCTTTCAGATTCACGCATATTGTTGCATGTATTAGCATATATCCCTTTGTGTGGCTGAGTAGTATTTCACTGTATGGGTGTGCCATAATTTGCTAACCCATTTCCCTGTTTGTGGACATTTGGACTGTTTTTAATTGTTGGCCACGATGAATAAATCTGCTGTGAACATTCCTGCACAAGTTGTGTAGACACGTGCCTTCATTTCTTTTGGGTAAATGAATTGCTGAGTCTAATAACGAATGCATGTTTACCTGTAGAAGAAACTTTTCCAGAGTGATGATACTGTTTTACATTCCCACTAGCCATCCAGGAGACTTCTAGAATCTCCAGTCCTCCTCAGCACTTGGCATCATCAGTCTGTTCAATCCTGCTGAATATAGTGGCACGTCATGGTGTAATTGTGGGATTTCCCTGATGGGTAATGACGCTGAGCATCTTTTTATGCACTAATACAAATGGCACGCCATTCACAGATCTCCTTTGGTGAAGAATCTGTTCAAATCTTTTGCCCATTATTTTAAAAAAAATTTTTTTGAGCAGTTTAATATGACACAGCAAAATGGAGAGGAAAGTACAGGGATTTCCCGCGTGCCCCTGGCCCCCATACATGCACAGCCTCTCTCATCAGTGTTCCCCACCGGAGCCGATGTCTGTCGCAACCCACAACCCTATGCTGACGCATCATTATTATCCAAAGTCCACGGTTTACACGGGTTTTCTCCTCTGTATTTTGCATCTGATTTTTAGCTACTTTTCCATGGTAATTTCCTCTCCTGCACATGCTGTGGGCCTACAGGTGCATGGTGACGTGTCTCCAGCCTCTGCTCTCCGTGGTCATCCCTTTCCTGCGCTGCACACCCCCTGTAGATCACTGCTCTTTTTACCGTCTACAATTGTAGCCGAAGCTGAACGGTTCTGTGAAGACCTACAAGACCTTGTAGAACTAACACCCAAAAAAGATGTCCTCTTCATCCTAGGGGACTGGAATGCAAAAGTGGGAAGTCAAGAAACACCTGGAGGAACAGGCAAATTTGGCCTTGGAATGCGGAATGAAGCAGGGTAAAGACTAATAGAGTTTGCCAAGAAAATGCACTGGTCATAGCAAACACCCTCTTCCAACAACACAAGAGAAGACTCTACACATGGACATCGCCAGACGGTCAACACCGAAATCAGATGGATTATCTTCTTTGCAGCCAAAGATAGAGAAGCTCTATACAGTCAGCAAAAACAAGACCAGGAGCTGACTGTGGCTCAGATCATGAACTCCTTATTGCCAAAATCAGACTGAAATTGAAGAAAGTAGGGAAAACCGCTAGACCATTGAGGTATGACCTAAATCAAATCCCTTATGATTATACAGTGGAAGTGAGAAATAGATTTAAGGGCCTAGATCTGATAGATAGAGTGCCTGATGAACTATGGAATGAGGTTCATGACATTGTACGGGAGACAGGGATCAAGACCATCCCCATGGAAAAGAAATGCAAAAAACCAAAATGGCTGTCTGGGGAGGCCTTACAAATAGCTGTGAGAAGAAGAGAGGCAAAAAGCAAAGGAGAAAAGGAAAGATACAAGCATCTGAATGCAGAGTTCCAAAGAATAGCAAGAAGAGATAAGAAAGCCTTCTTCAGCGATCAATGCAAAGAAATAGAGGAAAACAGCAGAATGGGAAAGACTAGAGATCTAGATGTGTATAAGAGACAGGGGCTCACCTGAGCCAAGAGGGCAGAGGCCCTCACGGGGCCTGTGCTGGGGCCTCCCGTGTGGCGGGGGCTCCGTGGGCCACAGCAGGCCTTGGGTCTCTTGCAACCCCCAGGAAGGCTTGTCCCACTTCATCTATGTGCCTTTCCTCTGTGTCTGCATCTGCGCGGCCGTGTACTCGGGCATCTTCCTTCCCGAGACCAGAGGCAAGAGCTTCGTAGAGATCTCGGAGGAGCTGCACAGACTCAACTTCCCAGGGAGCAGCCGAGGCCTAGCGTGGGCTGGCCCCAAGGTTGTCCGGTCCACGGAGCTGTAGCTCGGCCAGCACGGCAGGGGCCAGCCCCGGGCCCTCCCCGTCCTGTGGAGCCCCTCGGTGTGCAGGCTTGGTGCTCAGCCTCAGAGAGATAGTTTCGGGGGCCTCTCGGCGCCCTGTGTCTGGAGGCTGTTTGCAGGAAACCAACAATGACAAGCTCAGAGAAATGCAGGGGAAGAAAATACAGCTTGTGAAACCTTTGAGAGGGGCGTGGTCGCAAAAGGATTTTCTGAGGAATTGATTTTTTTTTAATCAAATTTTTTGAGGTGTAATTTACATACAACAAAATGCATCCACAGTACGTGTACATCCCATGAGTTTTGACACATGTGCATACCTGTGAACCACCACCACGACTGAGGGAGACCGCTCACGCCATCCCTCCTGCCGCTTGGTGGTCAGTACCCACCCCTCAACCTCAGAGCTGCCTTCTGTCACCAGAGGGCAGATTTCTCTTTCAGACAATTTGACAAAATCCCACACTGTGTGCATGTTTGCTCTTGCTCCAGATAGTCTTTCAGATTCACGCATATTGTTGCATGTATTAGCATATATCCCTTTGTGTGGCTGAGTAGTATTTCACTGTATGGGTGTGCCATAATTTGCTAACCCATTTCCCTGTTTGTGGACATTTGGACTGTTTTTAATTGTTGGCCACGATGAATAAATCTGCTGTGAACATTCCTGCACAAGTTGTGTAGACACGTGCCTTCATTTCTTTTGGGTAAATGAATTGCTGAGTCTAATAACGAATGCATGTTTACCTGTAGAAGAAACTTTTCCAGAGTGATGATACTGTTTTACATTCCCACTAGCCATCCAGGAGACTTCTAGAATCTCCAGTCCTCCTCAGCACTTGGCATCATCAGTCTGTTCAATCCTGCTGAATATAGTGGCACGTCATGGTGTAATTGTGGGATTTCCCTGATGGGTAATGACGCTGAGCATCTTTTTATGCACTAATACAAATGGCACGCCATTCACAGATCTCCTTTGGTGAAGAATCTGTTCAAATCTTTTGCCCATTATTTTAAAAAAAATTTTTTTGAGCAGTTTAATATGACACAGCAAAATGGAGAGGAAAGTACAGGGATTTCCCGCGTGCCCCTGGCCCCCATACATGCACAGCCTCTCTCATCAGTGTTCCCCACCGGAGCCGATGTCTGTCGCAACCCACAACCCTATGCTGACGCATCATTATTATCCAAAGTCCACGGTTTACACGGGTTTTCTCCTCTGTATTTTGCATCTGATTTTTAGCTACTTTTCCATGGTAATTTCCTCTCCTGCACATGCTGTGGGCCTACAGGTGCATGGTGACGTGTCTCCAGCCTCTGCTCTCCGTGGTCATCCCTTTCCTGCGCTGCACACCCCCTGTAGATCACTGCTCTTTTTACCGTCTACAATTGTAGCCGAAGCTGAACGGTTCTGTGAAGACCTACAAGACCTTGTAGAACTAACACCCAAAAAAGATGTCCTCTTCATCCTAGGGGACTGGAATGCAAAAGTGGGAAGTCAAGAAACACCTGGAGGAACAGGCAAATTTGGCCTTGGAATGCGGAATGAAGCAGGGTAAAGACTAATAGAGTTTGCCAAGAAAATGCACTGGTCATAGCAAACACCCTCTTCCAACAACACAAGAGAAGACTCTACACATGGACATCGCCAGACGGTCAACACCGAAATCAGATGGATTATCTTCTTTGCAGCCAAAGATAGAGAAGCTCTATACAGTCAGCAAAAACAAGACCAGGAGCTGACTGTGGCTCAGATCATGAACTCCTTATTGCCAAAATCAGACTGAAATTGAAGAAAGTAGGGAAAACCGCTAGACCATTGAGGTATGACCTAAATCAAATCCCTTATGATTATACAGTGGAAGTGAGAAATAGATTTAAGGGCCTAGATCTGATAGATAGAGTGCCTGATGAACTATGGAATGAGGTTCATGACATTGTACGGGAGACAGGGATCAAGACCATCCCCATGGAAAAGAAATGCAAAAAACCAAAATGGCTGTCTGGGGAGGCCTTACAAATAGCTGTGAGAAGAAGAGAGGCAAAAAGCAAAGGAGAAAAGGAAAGATACAAGCATCTGAATGCAGAGTTCCAAAGAATAGCAAGAAGAGATAAGAAAGCCTTCTTCAGCGATCAATGCAAAGAAATAGAGGAAAACAGCAGAATGGGAAAGACTAGAGATCTAGATGTGTATAAGAGACAGGGGCTCACCTGAGCCAAGAGGGCAGAGGCCCTCACGGGGCCTGTGCTGGGGCCTCCCGTGTGGCGGGGGCTCCGTGGGCCACAGCAGGCCTTGGGTCTCTTGCAACCCCCAGGAAGGCTTGTCCCACTTCATCTATGTGCCTTTCCTCTGTGTCTGCATCTGCGCGGCCGTGTACTCGGGCATCTTCCTTCCCGAGACCAGAGGCAAGAGCTTCGTAGAGATCTCGGAGGAGCTGCACAGACTCAACTTCCCAGGGAGCAGCCGAGGCCTAGCGTGGGCTGGCCCCAAGGTTGTCCGGTCCACGGAGCTGTAGCTCGGCCAGCACGGCAGGGGCCAGCCCCGGGCCCTCCCCGTCCTGTGGAGCCCCTCGGTGTGCAGGCTTGGTGCTCAGCCTCAGAGAGATAGTTTCGGGGGCCTCTCGGCGCCCTGTGTCTGGAGGCTGTTTGCAGGAAACCAACAATGACAAGCTCAGAGANTCTGTCGTCCCCTTCTCCTCCCGCCCTCAATCTTTCCCAGCATCAGAGTCTTTTCAAATGAGTCAGCTCTTCGCATCAGGTGGCCAAAGCGTTGGAGCTCCAGCTTCAGCATCAGTCCTTCCAATGAATATTCAGGACTGATTTCCTTTAGGATGGACTGATTTGATTTCTTGCAGTTCAAGGGACTCAAGTCTTCTCCAACACCATCAAAAGCATCAGTTCTTCGGCGCTCAGCTTTCTTTATAGTCCAACTCTCATATCCATACATGACTACTGGAAAAGCCGTAGCTTTGACTAGACGGACCTTTGTTGGCAAAGTGATGTCTCTGCTTTATTAAAGAGAATATGATACAAATACTTGGGCATCCCCCACGTGGGTCAGGCTTAAGTGAAGCTCTCAGGGCACTTCCACCGCAGTCTCCACGCTCAGGAATCTAGTGTTTGCCATTTGATTCCTGTTTATAATTGAAGGAGGTCAGAACAGCCACCCCCAAACATGCTGCTCTGGCATGTTGACTATTTTGAGTCAGATACTTGAAAAACAGCAAATGCAAGAAAAACACTGACTTTTCTTTCATTTTCTTAAAACCAGGAGATGAAATTGCTATGTGAAGAAAGTTCACGTCTTNAGGTCAGAACAGCCACCCCCAAACATGCTGCTCTGGCATGTTGACTATTTTGAGTCAGATACTTGAAAAACAGCAAATGCAAGAAAAACACTGACTTTTCTTTCATTTTCTTAAAACCAGGAGATGAAATTGCTATGTGAAGAAAGTTCACGTCTTGTGCCCAGTTTTCTCTTCCATCTTTTTTTTTTTTTTTTCTTACCGATAGATTCTCAGGCCGGTTTTGCTGGGGATTTACATTTTTAGGAGTACACCTGGGGGCTTTTCTTGCATGTCCTCTCCTGTGGCCCCTTCCTGTCATTTGTGGAGATGGTGAAGGACAGGGTAGCCTGGCATGCCGCGGTCCGTGAGGTCGCAGAGTCGGACACGACTGAGTGGCTAAGTGACTTCTTCCTCTGCGACTGAAGCCCAGCAGGGCCTCCAGAGCACACACTGCACGGTGTTCAGTCATCATGGAGCCTTCACCCTGCTCGACAGTCAAGAGTCCTTACGGCCAATAGTGAGTCCATACACAGACGTGCAGGGAACGGTCCCTAAGCATCCGAAGCAGCACAGATGAACACACCACGCTTTCAAGTTTCCCTTACATACGTTTCTGTTTTCTTCTTTTTTTTGGCTGCACCTTGGGCATATGGGATCTTAGTTTCGGCCCAGAGACCAAACTTGTGTCCCCTGCAGGGGAAGTTTGGAGTCTTAGCCATTGGACCAGCTAGTGTGGGAAATGCCCACATTTCTATTTTCAGTGGAATGATTTATTTTCTTATATGTGGGGTGGGGTGGGG
>SJYX01010067.1:0-50673 GCA_006410675.1 Oreotragus oreotragus | reverse complement strand
GGCGGGGGACGGGGGCGTGTGGGGGCCGCACAGAACAAGTCAGGCAACTCTGCAGGGCTGAGCCTTCCACCCAGCGCCCCCAGCTCAGCGAGGCTCGCCTGCCGGTCTGCCTTTCTGCCAGCCTGTCCCGAGGCCTGAATCGCCATCTCGTCCAGCCTCCTCAGGGGACTGGCCCGCTGGCTTGCCCAGCGGTCACCTCTGCAGAGTGTGAGGGAGACGGAGTGGGCACAAAGGGGCGTCCCAGCCAGGCTGTCCCAAGAGGAGGGGAGGTGAAGGGACCGTCTGAAGGGTGGGGGGAGAGGGAGGAGAGAGGCTGGAGAGGTGAGGCCCTGGGGGACAGCAGATGGCTTTGAGCAGCTTTGCCTGCTCCTGGGGTTCTGGGGAGCCCCCGAAAGCTGTTGAGCAGGGGCAGCAGTGATGACCCGTTCCCCCCAGAAGTTTCTCTCTGGCTGCATCTGAAGGGGCAAAAAACACTCACTCGAGCTCAAGCAGAGGTCAGGGTCCCAGGGGACTCTGGGCTGCACCTTTCTGGGGCGCTTCAGTGGGACCCTAAGAACAGGGCCAGCTCTGTCCCTGGTGCCCAGGGCGGAGTGAGCAAGGGAACACAGAGGGTCCAGGGGAAGCCGGCTGCAAGTAAATGGACACCCCCTCATAGCTCGGTTGGTAAAGAATCCGCCTGCAATGCAGGAGAGCCCGGTTCGATTCCTGGGTCAGGAAGATCCCCTGGAGAAGGGATAGGCTATGCACTCCAGTATTCCTGGGTTTCCCTGGTGGCTCAGCTCATAAAGAATCTGCCTGCAATGNAAGTAAATGGACACCCCCTCATAGCTCGGTTGGTAAAGAATCCGCCTGCAATGCAGGAGAGCCCGGTTCGATTCCTGGGTCAGGAAGATCCCCTGGAGAAGGGATAGGCTATGCACTCCAGTATTCCTGGGTTTCCCTGGTGGCTCAGCTCATAAAGAATCTGCCTGCAATGTGGGAGACCTGGGTTCAAACCCTGGGATGGGAAGATCCCCTGGAGGAGGGAAGGGCTACCCACTCCAGTAGTCTGGCCTGGAGAACTCCATGGACTGTGTAGTCCACGGGGTCCCAAAGAGTCAGGCACAACTAGAAAGAGGCCATTTGTCTGTGTTTGGGAACCTATCCTTAGGGTCCACAGGGAAAGTGGCGTTGAAGGAAGCCAGAGTCCACTCAGGGGGCCAGTCTCCCAGTCCCTGCAGCTGGGACACCCCCAGACCCCACGCGGGAGCCAGTGATGCTGGCGATGGAGAAAAGGCAGAGGGTGGGAGTCTGCAGGCCTGAGCAAGGACAGGCCCTGCCCTGGACGGAGCTCCTTAAGCTCTGTTTTAGGGGGGCTCCTAGTGGGGGACGTTATGCCCACAGGAACTTGGCAAGGGGTGTCGAGCTCTCTTTTGCACCAGCTGGCAGAACCTCCCACTTCTCCCACAGCAACCCCTGCCAGCCTTTCCCACACCAAGAGCGGCCAGGGGCTGGAGAAGGGCCATGAAATTGCGGTTGGGGCCTTTTGAGGGGGGTGGGTACAACAGGTGGGCACAACCAGGCAGGGCAGGGCATTTCCCTCCCCACCACCCACCATGCTGGGCTCTCCGCAGGCCAGCACCTCAGCGATGCCTTTGCCCAGGTGAACCCCCTGCAGAAGGTGCCAGTCTTGAAGGATGGGGACTTCATCTTGACCGAGAGGTAACAGGGGCCCCGGGGTTGCTGGCAGACCCCGCTGGAACCATCTCGTCACTCCGAGGTGAAGGGCCCTCGGTCCAATATCCCGCAGAGAGTCAGGGCTGGACCCCTGGCTCCTGCCTGCCCACAGTTCAGTTCACAGGGATGGTTGGAAAAGGAAGCACCTTACCAGTCATAATGGTGGTTGGTGAGGGGGGGTCCCCGGGCAGGGGGGCAGGGCAGGGCAGGGCGGTTCATCTCCCAAAGGGCTGCCCCCTGGCCAAACTTGTACTGAAGTCTCCCGGTGGTCCCATCTCTGGGCTGCCCTTCCCTGGGAGGACATTTGCCATCACAGCAGGGACCCTCGTCTTCCTCGGAACTCCCTTGCTGGGAACAAAAGGAGAAAAAAAAAAAAAGTGAACTGTTTAGCCCAGTGTGGAAACAGGATTCCCAGTAGGCAGCTTGGTCCGGGGGCAGATACAGAGGTTTTCTGCCCCTTCGGCTGGGGTGCCCAGCCCCTGGGGTACCCCGAGTTCCTGAAGGCCTTCCCAGTGGCCCCAAATTCCCACATTCACTGTCCTTCTGGGTGGCCCTGCCATCCCAGCACCAAGGCAGCTCGGCTGACCCAGGGCAGGAGGGGGGCTGCAAGAGCCTTGTCTGTCCCGCTTGTTCAAGAGCCCACAAATCCCACACTCTCCTGTGCTTCCGGCAGGATGCTCTAGTGAGGACAGAGGGACGACAGAGAGCAAACGATGAAGGGATGGCAGGAAAGCCTTTCTGAAGCGTCAGGCCTCCTGCGGGTCTGAATGTGGGATGATGAGAGTGGATGCAGGCTGGAAGGAACTGGAAGCAGATGAGCTTCTGCATGGCTTTGCTTTGGTGCTGACTCCTCCAGGAAGCTCTCTCTGGTCCTCCAAAACTGTCCCGAACTCATGGCAGGACTCGCCGTGGAATTTAGCCCGGGGATAGAAGGGGCTTGCCTGTTAGCCTCAGGGAGACTCTCAGCTCAGCCTCCAAAGCCTGTGTGCCCTGGGCAAGTCCCATCCTTGTTCTAAATCCCGGCTTCCTTGTCTGGAAACGGAGAAAATAGCTTGGTGCATGGTCAGGAAGATTCAGGAAGGGGCTCTGTATCAAGTCCCGGCTCAGTGGGCCCCCTGCCCCCCCGCCCTCCAACACGTCCTCCCCTCGCCCGCAGCGTGGCCATCCTGCTCTACCTGGCCCGCAAGTATAAGGTCCCCGACCACTGGTACCCTCAGGACCTGCAGGCCTGTGCCCGTGTGGACGAGTACCTGGCCTGGCAGCACGCAGCCCTGCGGAGAAACTGCCTCCGAGCCCTGTGGCATAAGGTGAGGTGCTCTCCCCGGGGAGGGGCGGCGGTGAGGGCATCGCCCCACAAGGGCACAGGCAACCTCACATTCTTCCCTTCAGTTTAAGCAGCTTCTGTTGACCAGCTTTGACTGCCCAGTTTTTTCCTCTGTTTGCCCAAGCTGCCATTAAGCCCGTCTAGTACACTCTTTGTATTTGAAATAAGTGTGTTTTTCAGTCCTAGAGATTCCATGTGGTTCTTTTTTAGAGTTTCCATTTCTCTGGTGAAATTCACCATCTGCTCACCCACTTGGTCTATCTTTTCTTCTAAATTCTTTAACGTATTGATTCTTATAACAGTTACTGTTAAAGTTTTTGTTAGCTAGTTTCAGCCCCTGGGTTTTCTGTGGGTTTGTTTCTATTGGTTGTCTTTTGCCGTCTTGATTAGGGGTCACATTTTCCTCTTTTTCTTTTTTTCTTTTATATTTTGGCCACACCAGGCAGCTTGTGGGATCTCAGTTCCTTGACCAGGGGTTGAACCTGGGCCGCATCAGTGACATGGGATCCTAACCGCTAGGTCACCAGGGAACACCCACGTTTTCCTCTTTCTTGCCTTGTCTTCTAATTTCTTACTGTGTGCTCTGTGTTCTATAAGACGAGGGGGACAGGGAGTGCACAAGAAACGCCTGACACAGGGCTTGCGCTTTCTTCTTTTTTTTTGGTTTTTGTTTTTTGCGCTTTCTTCTATCAAGCATCCTCGGTGGGAGGTTCGTCTCTTCCAGCTAGTCAGGATTGGGGCTGGGATGCGGCTGTAGTTACAGTTCAGTTCATCTCTGGTTTCAGAAATGTCTTGAGGGTGGAGTCAGGTTGCTCATTTTCCTCCAGCAAGGATTTGGAATCTAAGCACCAACTACAAGCAAGAGATTGCTCTGCTTCGCAGCCCTGCCCTAAGTCCCCCACATGACTGCTTCATCAGAAAACTCCCAGACAGATGGCAGGCTTGCACCCGACCTGCTTGGACCCCAGGGATGAACGTGGCTTACCTTGGGAGGGTTCACGCCCTCTGGAATTTAGCTCATTTTGTCCGGCGCTGCCCGAAAGTAAAGGGTGAGACACATATGCAGTTTAAAATTTTCTAGTAGCCATAATTAAAAAGTAAAAAGAAACAGTTGAATATATTTTACTTAACCCAAAATACTCAGAGTATCAGTGGTATGATTTTGGCTAATAAACACGTGAAAATATGTTCAGTGTCACTAATCCTTAGGAAAATGCAAATTAAAACTATAATGAGGGGACCTCCCTGAGGTCCAGTGTTTAAGACTTTGCCATCCAATGCAGGGGGTGAGTGCAGGTTTGATCTCTGGTTGGGGCGCTAAGATCCCATATGGTTTGTGGCCAAAAAACCAAAACACAAAACAGAAGCAGTATTGTAATAAATTCAGTAAAGATTTTTTTTTTAATGTCTATAATGAAATTCCACTTCATCCCATCCTACTGGGATGGCTGTTACAGATAGGTAGATAGGTCAAGGATTGCATGCTCAGTCGTGTCTGACTCTTTGTGACCCTGTGGACTGCGGCCCACCAGGCTCCTCCATCCATGGGATTCTCCGGGCCGGAGTGGGTTGCCATTCCCTCTTCCTTCCTGACTCAGGGTCGAACCTGTGTATCTTGCGTCTCTTGCGTTAGCAGGTAGACTCTTTTGCCTCTGCACCACGTGGGAAGCCCAGAGAGATAGACAGATAAGCAAAGTAACAAGTGTTAGGGAGGATAAGAAGAAATCGAAACTCCCGTGTGCTGTTGATGGGAATGGTAAGGGGAATAGCTTCTGTGGACAATGCACGGTGGTTCCTCAAAAAAATTAAAAATACAATTGCCATATGACCCAGCAATTCCACTTCTGGGCATAAACCCAAACTAACTGAAAGCGGGATCTCAAAGAGATGCTGGACCCGCGTTCACAACAGCATTATTCACAGTAGCCAGAATGTGGCGGCAACACGGGTGTCCCTCAACAGTGACGCCTGAGTGCCCCTCAGGGCTCCCGCCCACGTTTTCTGCCAGGAGTTTTACTGTTTCCGGTCTTTCGTTTAAGGCTTTGGTTCATCTTGAGTTTATCTTTATGGTCTTAGAGAATGCTCTAATTTCATGTGTCTTCATGGAGCTGCCCAGTCCTCTCTGCACCGCTGATGAGAGACTGTCTTTTCTCCCTTGTGTATTCTTGTGTCCTTTGTCGTGGGTTAGTTGGCCAGAAGCGTGTGGGCTTATTTCTGAGCTCACTGTCCCTTCCATCGATCCGTGTCTGTTTCCTGGTGTGTATTTTACATTCGCAGCACGTTTCATCTAAGACCAGTCATGTTTTAAGAGCTCGGGAACCTCTTGTGGCTGGTGGTTTCCATAACGGACAGGCAGGTTTAGGCTTTATTCTTTTCTACTTTTTGTTCTTTCTTTTATTTTTCCTTTTTCTTCTAAAGTTCTGTATTCTTTTATGACTTAAAAAAAAAACAAGGTTGTTTTCTTTCTGGCGTCATCATGGTGGGTTTTTCGTGACGTTCCGTGTTCTTCTGAGAGGTGCACTCCTCCTTTCTGAAAGTACATCTTTAATTCTGGGCCACCAGTTCCATTGTTGTCTCTTCTATCATTTTTGAGATATATAAGAAAAGAAACATTAGGGAACAAAACCCAACAGACCTCTTTGTTGCCCGTTCCCTTCCTGAAGTCCGCCCCCACTGCCTGCCCCTTGAGATCTGGTTCAAGTCCTTTCAGTTCATGATCTTCTACAGTATGACATTTATGTGTAGCCCAAAAACAATGCTTTGCTTTGAGTGCTTACAATTTTATATAAACGCTCTCAGATTGTTCTGCAACTTGCATTTTTCCACAGTCCCGCAGGTGGATTTAATGCACTTTTTTTCTAAGTACTCTACAGCATTTCCTGACATGAATAAATCAGAATTACCCTCTGATGGTCTTTTATAGTTAAAGACCTTATATTTATGTTTAAGGACCTTTTACATCTAAAGTCTCAGGTGCTGCCCTGGAGGTCAGGTAGGAATGCCGGCCCCTAAGCCCCCATTCTGCCTGCCTGCCCATCAGGTGATGCTCCCTGTTTTCCTGGGTGAGCCGGTCTCTCCTGAGATGCTGGCAACCACGCTGGCAGAGTTGGATATGACCCTGCAGGTGCTTGAGGGCAAGTTCTTCCAGGACAAAGCCTTTCTCACCGGGCCCGACATCTCTCTGGCTGACCTGGTAGCCATCACAGAGCTGATGCATGTGAGTGCTGTGGGTGGTGGTCGGGGGGATGAGGCAGGGGGGTCCTGGGTGACGCTCAGTCCTGCTCACACCATGCCTCTGGCTGTGGGACCCTGTGGAGAGACCTTCTGGAGTTCCGTGGCCTCCAAACCAGATTGGTATTGTGATACGTGGTGTATCACCCATCCCGCCCCCTCTCTCCCTACAGCCCGTGGGTGCCGCTGCCAAGTCTTCAAAGGCCGACCCAAGCTGGCCGCATGGCGCCAGCGCGTGGAGGCAGCGGTGGGGGAGGTCCTCTTCCAGGAGGCCCATGAGGTCATCCTGAAGGCCAAGGACTCTCAGCCTGCAGACCCCACCTTAAAGCAGAAGATGCTGCCCAAAGTGCTAGCCATGATCCAGTGACCCAGGGAGCTGTGCCTCTGCTCCGCCCTTGGCAGTTCCTGGAGCAACTTCATTTCCATTGTCCCTTGGGAGGCAGACCCGAGAGCAGGTGTGGCTTGCCTGCCTGAGTCCTCTGCTCCTGGGACCAGGTTCCCACCCATCTGTCGCTGGGGCTGCAAAGCCACAAAGAGAATGGCACACCCAGACCTCATCTCCTTTCATCTGCGTTTTCTTTCCAGTCTGGGAATAAACCTGGGCTCAGCCTGAGCCTTTGCTTCTAACTCTGAGGTGTGCTTGATTTGACCTTCCATCTGTCCTGGCCATGGTTTTGGCCTCTCTTTGGAAGACAGCCGGCTTCGCGGGCCCGGTGGATTAGTTTTCCGCAGACCAGTTGTCCAGAGTGAAATTAACAAATGCCCTGCCCTCCCCTGGTTCTTCGACGAGGACGGTAGAGGTAGCAGGTCTCCACCTGTGTTGGCTGCAGAGTTGCCAACACTCTCTTTGCAGGGCCAGTCATCCTTTCAGCCCCAAGCATTGTGAATCACCAGTCCTGCACCAACCCTGAGGCGGTGGTGGGGAGGAGACGTCAAACAGCAGCTCCCCATGTCCCTTGGGAGGCAGACCCGAGAGCAGGTGTGGCTTGCCTGCCTGAGTCCTCTGCTCCTGGGACCAGGTTCCCACCCATCTGTCGCTGGGGCTGCAAAGCCACAAAGAGAATGGCACACCCAGACCTCATCTCCTTTCATCTGCGTTTTCTTTCCAGTCTGGGAATAAACCTGGGCTCAGCCTGAGCCTTTGCTTCTAACTCTGAGGTGTGCTTGATTTGACCTTCCATCTGTCCTGGCCATGGTTTTGGCCTCTCTTTGGAAGACAGCCGGCTTCGCGGGCCCGGTGGATTAGTTTTCCGCAGACCAGTTGTCCAGAGTGAAATTAACAAATGCCCTGCCCTCCCCTGGTTCTTCGACGAGGACGGTAGAGGTAGCAGGTCTCCACCTGTGTTGGCTGCAGAGTTGCCAACACTCTCTTTGCAGGGCCAGTCATCCTTTCAGCCCCAAGCATTGTGAATCACCAGTCCTGCACCAACCCTGAGGCGGTGGTGGGGAGGAGACGTCAAACAGCAGCTCCCCTGGTCAGGACTCGGTCAAGTGGGGCCTGAATTGCCACACCTCAGAGCTGCAGAACCCGAACAGGAACGGAATGCTCAGATTGCATTTTAGAATAACATTCTGACTGTTGGTGGGGGTTGGACTGGAGGGTGGCCAGGGAGGAAGCAGGGAGATTGGATATTGCAGTAGTCCGGCCAAAGGTGAGTTATGGTGGAGGTCAGTCCCCTGGAGTGGGTGGAGAACATGGCCCCATCCAACCTGGAGAAAGTTCTCTCCTGATGGGATAGATCTTTCTTAAACTGGGAACCAAGGGCCCAGGAAGGCCAAGCTAGTCTCAAGGTTCCCACCCCCCCCCCCGCCCCCAGCTGGTCTCTTTCTGAATCTTGGATTTGGGAATAGCTTTTCTGTTGTTGTTTTGTTTTGGTTACTTATTTGGCTGCCCCAGGTTTTCGTAGGTCTGTAATACAGGAGAGGTAGGCTCAATTCCTGGGTCAGGAAGAGCCACTGGAGGAGGTAATGGCAANCCCCCCCCCCCCACAGCTGGGCTCTTTCTGAATCTTGGGTTTGGGAATAGCTTTTCTGTTGTTGTTTTGTTTTGGTTACTTATTTGGCTGCCCCAGGTTTTCGTAGGTCTGTAATACAGGAGAGGTAGGCTCAATTCCTGGGTCAGGAAGAGCCACTGGAGGAGGTAATGGCAACCCACTCCAGTCTTCTTGTCAGGAAAATCCCATGGACAGAGGAGCCTCCCGGGCTACAGTCCATGGGGGTCTCAAAAAGTCAGACCCGCCCAGCACAGGCACTCACAAGTGTTAATTACAGCTCACAAGATCTTCAGTTGTGGTGTGTGGGATCTAGTTCCGTGATCAGGAATCCAACCTGGGTGCCCTGCCTTGAGAGCAGAGGGTCTTAGCCCCTGGACCACTAGGGAAGTCCCTGGAAGTGAAGTCAAGTGAAAGTCACTCAGTCGCGTCTGACTCTTTGCGACCCCATGGACTAGCCCATGGAATGTTCCTGGCCAGAATCCTGGAGGGGGTAGCCTATCCCTTTTCCAGGGGACCTTCCCAACCCAGAATTGAACTGGGGTCTCCAAATGGCAACCCACTCCAGTGTTCTTGCCTGGAGAATCCCATGGACGGAGGAACCTGGTAGGGTACAGTCCACGGGGTCACAAAGAGTCGAACACGACTGAGCGACTTCACCTTCACCTCCTGCCTTGCAGGCAGACTCTTTACCAACTGAGCTATCCGGGAAGCCTGAAGTCCCTGGGGACACGGCTTTTTTCACCTGGGAGGCTTGCTTAGAGGATGAAGGCGTCACAGCCAAAGGCCTCAGGAGCCCCAGGCTTGAGGTTGGAGGGGTTTGGCCCTACAAAGGAAGATTCCGGGCCCACCCACAGACCTCATAGATGGGTCTCACGAGGCTCTGTTTTGCAGGAGGGAGGCGAAGGTTAGCCGGGAGCGTAAAGAAGCTTGGTGCGGGGTGGCTTCCTGAGGTGGTGATCTGGCCTCTGCTGGGCGCAGAGGACCACACGCCCTCCCCCGCCTCCACCTTGGGCCGTGGGCCCTGGGGAGGCTGCGGCATCTTTTTCTCCTGCTCTGTGTGTGTTCCTGGGGACTCTGAAGCCCCTCCTCTTTCAGCCCCCTCTCTGACGGGGGAGGTGGCCTGGGCTAACCCTTTGACCCTAAATTCACTGAGTGTCTGCTCTGGAAGCGCCCTTGATCTCGTTGCCCCAGTACCCCTCCCGTCCCGTTGCATTTGACGCAGGTTAGACACTGCTGTCCAGCAGAGGAGACTGACCCGGCGGAGAGACACAGAGTCCGTCTCCGTGAACCCTGCCTGGCAGGAAAGGGAGCCCAGCTCAGAACCCCGCAGAGGGAAGGCGGGAGAGCGAGGCCGCCGCTGATTGGCCCAAAGTTCTCCAGCGCCGTCCAATGGGCGGGGAGGGTGTGGCCGGGCTCGGGTACCAGGAGCTGCGCACATCCCTCGGCTGGGTGACCGGTGGAACCTGCCTGCCGCCGTTCCTGTCGTGGGTCCTGCCCGCCGTTCCCGCCCCCGCCATGGGCCTGGAGCTCTACCTGGACCTGCTGTCCCAGCCCTGCCGCGCCGTCTACATCTTCGCCAAGAAGAACCGCATCCCCTTTGAGCTGCGCACCGTGGACCTGCTCAAAGGTGGGCCGGACAAGCGAGCAGGCCCGGGGGCTGGGTGTCCCTGTGGCTCCCGAGTCGGGAGGCCGGTGCAGACAGACTCCCGTCGGGAACCGTGGCTTCGGCCATCGGCTGCGTACTGTCTAGTGAATACCAGCCGTTCTTCACACCCAGGTTAAGGGGGAACAGAGCAGGTAGACAGCAATGCCGGGTGCGGCCGGGGTTGGGGCGGGGCAAAGAAGTGGAGGAAAGTGGAGAGACGGCTCTCCGCGGCTCGGGGAAAACAGTGACGCGGCCTCCTGGTTCTCAGCAGCGGCAGCCCCCATGCGTCACTGCCCAGAAGATTGTTCACCTGCATCTGGCCTCCGCTTTGCTCCTACCTGTGCCCGCCTAGGCCCCCTCCACTTGGGCAGAATCCCGCGGAGGGGGCAGGGCTGTCACCGGGCCTTAGGAGGAGCGCTGGATTCAGAGCCCCTCGGGCAGGCTGGGAGCAACCCCGAGCTCGGCTGAGTCTGCTCGCCTTCTGCCTCTGGCGCCCCAGCCCGAGACAACTCCTGCTTCAGTACCACCTCGCTCTGCCTTCTCAGTGATCCTTGGGGTGTGGGCCAGGCACAGAGGCTGTTTCTGGAGGGAGACTGGATGGTGGTGATCCTGCCCACAGGGGAGAAGGAGCAGAAAGGCCTGCAGGTGTGACCAGGCTGGAGCCCCACTCCACTAAAGCCTCCGGCTTCACACTCACTACCTGGCGTCCCCTCCACACGGGCCTGAGCTGGTGGTGGTTGTGGAAGGGCTGCAGTATGCAGAAGTGAGCCAGACCAGGGGGCCCTGGTGGGGAAGGAGTCTGGAAGGTTTGGCACAAGAAGGAAAGAGGAGCGACCTGCGGGAGGCTGAGTGGCTGAGCAGGTCAGGCATTGCTGGTGAGAGTGAGGTTTGCTCAGGCCTGGGAACAGGTGTGTGGACAGGTCACCCAGTTAGCACGGAGAGGCGGGGCTCTGCAGGGGACAAGCCTAGAGCCCAGGGAGATGGCTGGAGGGCCTGCTGCAGGGATGGAGTTGACCGGGGCTGGGGGGTTGCGGCTGCAGAAACCCACCCTCCCGTCACTCTGCCCAAGCCCAAGCTGAGATGCTTCTTGGCCCAGGTCCAGAGCGGGTGGACACGGGAACAGGAACCTCTGGTGGGCTCAGGGGATGTCACCCCCTGACCGGTGGAGTGGCCTCCTCTTTCCTGATGCCCCACCAGGACAGGGACCCGAGAAAGTTGGTGGCTGGTTGTTGGGGTGGGAGTGCACAGAGATCTTGGAGGCCTCGCAGTTCTCCCCACCTGCCTCACCGGTCGCCCCACAGGCCAGAACCACAGCGATGACTTTGTCCAGGTGAACCCCCTGAGGAAGGTGCCAGCCCTGAAGGATGGGGACTTCACCTTGGCTGAGAGGTAAAGGGCCCCTGGGCCGCACCTGCCGGCCATCTGTGTGTCCACAGATGTGTGTCCAAAGATAGGTTGGAAAGAAGTAACATTCTTGATATTTAAGCTTGGCTCATGGCTTGCGTGTCCCAAGTCCCTGTTCCGGCCCAACAGGTGGAGAGTGGCTTGAAGTGGGCAGAGGTGCCCAGGGCTGGGAGGGGCACCTGGTCTCATTCCTGGCACTGCCTGTGCTCCGGAGATGGTGGGGAATGGTACTGGAGTCCTCTGAAGCCCCACGACACTTTGTTTTCCCCTCGATGCCCTTAGTTGAGACGCTAGATGGCCCAGTGTAGATCCGCATGGCCCTGGCTGTCACCTGACTCCTCCGGGCCTCGCATTCCTGCTTGTGTACCAGAACCAGGAAGACGCTGATATGCTCCACCCACAGGATCTGGGGAAAGACGTGTGAGGTCAGGGCCAGGCCCCACCCAGGGCCTGGTCCCTGTGGAACAGCTGATGAGTGACTGGGGCTTGTCGTCTGCACCCCCCATGTCCCCCAGTGTGGCCATCCTGCTGTATCTGGCCCGCAAGTACGAGGCCCCTGACCACTGGTACCCCCGAGACCTGCAGGCCCGAGCCCGCGTGGACGAGTACCTGTCGTGGCAGCACACAGCCCTCCGGATGAGCTGCACCCGAGCCATGTGGCAGAAGGTGAGCCCTGGGGCAGCGAGCCCTCCCAGGATGATCAAGGGGCCAGGCTCTCTGTCAAAACTGAGGACACTAAATCTTAGAATGCCAGAGATGCTCCAGGGCAACAGACTCGTTTCCCAGAGAGGAAACTGAGGCACAGAGCCTGGGAACAACTCCCCCAAGGTGTCTTATCAAAAACACATTCATTTGTTTAGTTATTTTCGGCTCCGCTAGATCTTCCTTGCTGGGAGCAGACTCTGGGGCACACGGGCTCCAGGACTCGTGGCTCGCAGGCTGAATGGCCCCCGAGGCACGTGGAGTCTTCCGGGACTGGGGATGGAAGCCGTGTCCTCCCCTGCACTGGCAGGTGGACACTGAATCACTGAGCCACCAGGAAAGCCCGGCCCCATCAGGTCTTGATTCTTGAGTTGCTGGAAACGAACCCTCTGCTCTCCTGCACATGTCACACTGCCCAGGAAGGTTGCCTCTTGTGGGGGAAAGGCATCAAGCCCTCGCTTTGCCACACACGTACTTTTCAGATGGAGAGATGTTAAATGACAAACCTCAGAGTAGGAAGGAATGAGATATTTCACTAAATGTTGATCTAATTTCTGGGTATGCAAAGATCAATAAGCCTAATAACAGTGAGAGACTTAAAGAAAAGTCTCATCAATTTTATGTGGTGAAATCTGTAGAAGAAGGGGGAAAAAAAGAGAGAGAGTTAAAGCCAGCGGGGGGAAAAAAAAAAAAAACCACTGGGAAAAGTCTTGGCAAAGATATGTTAGAAAGAAGTAACATTCTTGATATTTAAGATGTTCTTAGAAGCCCATCAGACAAAGACAGGAGAAAAATGGACAGAGGAAACCAGCAAAGATGTAGCTGAAGGACAGAGAGAAAGGGGCAGGAAGTGGATGAAAACATTTAACTTCAGTAAAAACCAAGCAAATGCACATTAAAGGATCATGCAGATACCATTTTTGCTTATCAGATGTGCAGAGGCCTTTGCCATGAGCCCTGAGCCGTGATCGGCGCCCAGTACCCAGCGGTCATCCTGTGTGTGTGAGGGGCTGGGCACTGCGCCTGGGCCCTCAGCAGCGCACTGGGAGCTTGCAGTCCTAGCACCGCGCCGCCAGGGAGTTCCATCTTGGGGCCCATTTGGCCCAAAGAAAGTTTCCATAGCTTTAAAAGCCGTGGGCTTCCCTGGTGGCTCAGTGGTAAAGAATCTGCCAGCCAGTGCAGGAGACTCGGGTTCAATGCCTGGGTCGGGAAGATCCCCTGGAGGAGGAAAGGGGAACCCACTCTTATAATCTTGCCTGGGAAATCCCATGGACAGAGGAACCTGGCTGCCGCCTGCAGCCCACGGGGTCATAAAATATTTGGAAACGACTTAGGGACTCAGCAATGACAATAAAAGCTGTGGAGGGGGAGGCAGCCTGGTGCATTTGAGGGCCGAATGGAGAGAAGCTGAGGAGAATGAGTACAGATCTTTGCTACTGAGTGTGGTCCATGGGCCGGGAGCAAGACGGTCATCTGGGAGCTTGGCAATGCAGAGGCTGACCCCACCCAGGTGCACTGATTAGGAGCATACACTTGAAGCACATCCTAGAGGGATCTGCAGACCCATTCCCACAGATTCCCATCTGAGAGGCCTGGGGTGGAGTCAGGGGTGGTGGGAGAGAATGGCTGCTGCTGTGTGTTGAGACCTTTGTGGGGAGAGGGCAGTAGGGAGTCATGGAAGGCTTTATGCAGGGAGAAGCTACAGGCAGACTGGGATTGCAGAGGGATCCCCTGGCTGCCTGATGTGAGGACCCAGGGAGAGGTGGAGGCTGGCCATGCGTGAGTCAGCGATGAGGCCTGGGCTGGTGGTGGCCGTGGGTGGGAAGGGGTGACGGGAGTGAGGAGAAATGTGCAGGATGGCTGGCCAACAGGACGAGAGCTGGAACCAGGCTGGGCCCTAAGCAGACGCTGAGCCCTCTCTCTGCCTGCCAGATGATGTTCCCCGTGTTCCTGGGCCAACGGGTGCCCCCTGAGACACTGGCGAACACTCTGGCTGAGCTGGACCGGTGCCTGCAGCTGCTTGAGGACAAGTTCCTGAAGGACCAGGACTTCCTGGCCGGGCCCCACATCTCAGTGGCGGACTTGGTGGCCATCACAGAGCTGATGCATGTGAGTGCTGTGGGGCAGGGGGGCTGCTGAGCAGTGGGGTACCCCGGGAGGGAGCCCGTGTACCAGCTCCCATTGCCCTTTCTGGCTGGGGGTAGAGGGGGGCCCTGGGTGGGTCATGTCCCCTCTGAGCCTCAGGGTCCTCATCTGTAAAAAGGGGCCTAAAACCTGACCCTACAGGGATATTGAGCAGTTTCCCGGTGTTTCCTCTAGTGGCAGAGGAGGGGAAATCCACCCAGGGGATCCCTAGGCCAGGGGCGGCCTTCTGCTTCCCTGGGCACCTCCCCCCTCCAGTCAGCTCCCTCTCCTGCAGCCCGTCGGTGCCGGCTGTGACATCTTCAAAAGCCGGCCTAAGCTGGCCGCATGGCGCCAGCGCGTGGAAGCTGCGGTGGGGGAGGATCTCTTCCGAGAGGCCCACGCGGTCCTCATGACGGCCAAGGACCTGCCTCCAGCAGACAGTGCCATGAAGGAAAGGCTGAAGGCCTTGGCGCAGCTGTTCCTGTAGTGAGTCCCGCGAGCCTGGGTGCTCCCTCCCCTCGGCTGTGGGCCAAAACTCGGCTCCCGCTGAGAGTCCAGGCCACCACAGTGCTCTCCACACGCCAGTCCTGCATGCCTTCCTCTGTCCGTGCGCTAACTTCACCCTTACCCCTTGCACGCTGACTTCCCTGTGAACTCTGACAGAAGTGACCCCGGCCCTCTCTTGTTTGGAAATTTTCCCTGGTTTCTGCCCTGAGGCTAAAGGACAAAGGATCAGTCCTTTAATATGCCCACTTACATAAAGCTTTAGATATGTAGCTGGAGTCGTTCATATACACCCACATAATTTCAACGACCTTTGCTATTTACAATTCTAACAGCTTTCCAACGCTGATGAAAGTACCACGTTTGGCCACATCAACAGACACCCACATGTTCAACAACAGCTTTTGTTTCACCTATAAAAAATACAGGGCCCCGTAAACATTGGGGTAATTCGACCGGGGCTTTGGTTGGCTATCACCACCCCCTAGTGGGCGATCCTTCACCGTGAGGCAAGGTTGCCACAGGCACAAGAAGCCACAAGGGTGTTGTCCGTGGGTACCAGGCAGGGATGCAGGGAGCCCGAGGGTCTCTGCCTAGCCCCACTCGAGCCCCCAGGCTTCACCAGGTCTGATCAAGAGAAGAGCATTTTAGCACGTCGAACGTGAGTTGCCCGACGCAGAGACAACTCATTCAAAAAATTTTTAATACTCCGTGACGATGTAGCATTGTTAGCGTGGACCCTGGGGATGGCCCCCTCCGGGTGTGTGTGTTTGGGCGTGTTCAGACCTCCACCTAAATATCAGCCAAAGCGCTGGAAAGCCACAGGCGACAGGAAACGGCGGCCAGCACGGGCGGAGCGGGGCGCGGGCGGGGCCTGGTGTGTGGGCGGGGCTTGGCGAGGCCACTACCTCGTTGGGGGCGGGGTCACACGGAGGGGGCCGGGCTACCACACTTCCGGAAATCAGCGCCAGCCCTGGCGGCGGCTCTCTGCTGAGACCTGGGGGATGTAGCCCAGACAGCCAATCAGGGGGCGCTGCGTTTCTGTCCAGCCAATGAGGAGAGCAGGTTTCCGTGGCGCCCCGCCCCCGCTCCCCGTCGCCCGACTCTCAAGAACACAGACCCGGACCCCGCGCCTCGTTTCTCCCCGGCGACCGTTCGCACCCTTCCCGCTGGACATGCCGTTCGTAGAGCTGGACACGAGCTTGCCCGCCGGCCGCGTGCCCGCGGGGCTGGAGAAGCGGCTCTGCGCGGCCACTGCCGCCATCCTGAGCAAGCCTGAGGACGTGAGCCTGGGCTGGGGAGCACGGGGCGGGGAGGAGGCTGGCGGACCGGCGTCGGGCTCTATCTGCGACCCCGCTTCCCCAGCGTGACCCCGACTCTTCCGCGCCCGCCCGCCCGCCGCCAACTCCGTCCTCCCGCACTCCAGGGCCCTGCGGCCCCGTCCGCAACACGTGCTCGGTGTCGGCTTGGCCAGCCGTGACCCCGAAGTGACCTCCAAGGACCCCGACCTGTGCCCCCAGCCCTGACCCCCGTGGACCCCGCGCGTCTGCACCCCGCGCTCCCCAGGTCCTCAGCACGATCCCCGCCTAACGCCGGCTTCAGGCTAAACTCCCGTGTCCCTGCAGCGCGTGAACGTGACGGTGCGGTCCGGCCTGGCCATGGTGGTGAACGGCTCGGCGGAGCCCAGCGCCCAGCTGCTCGTCTCCTCCATCGGTGTGGTGGGGACGGCCGAGGAGAACCGCGGCCACAGCGCTCGCTTCTTCGAGTTCCTCACCAAGGAGCTGGACCTGGCCGAGGACCGGTGCGTAGGGGGCAGGGAGAGGACCCTCTGGGGACTGCTGTGCCACTGGGGGCCGGGATCCCACCTCAGGCCCCTCCTAGGTTTGAGGGGGAGATTAATTCCTCATTCTGGACAAGAAGGATCTGGTGCCGCCTGGCCCCTTGACCCCATGGGCCGGTGGACGGCCCACCTTGAGAGTGGTAGTGGAATTGAATGAATTCCTGGCTCTGCAGTGGTTCCTGCGACACCTGGGCAAGGTATGGCCTCTTGGATGGACCTCTGTGTTTCCATCTGTGAAATGGGAAGGCTCCCCTTTAACCACTCCTGGGGGCACTGCATGGGATGACTCTACTGTACCTGCCTTGGCACCTGCAGGGCAGAATGTTGCTACCTGACAGAACCAAAGCCACTTATCATCTGCCCTCAGGTTTTTCCGTATGTTAGGAAAACAGGAGTAATATTCTAGAACTTCTCTAAGCTGGACAGGAGGAATTCTGGGTACGTCCTGAGGCTGTGACCTTTCGGTCCCATGCAGCTGGGGGACTCCAAACGAACCTGGAATTAAACCATGTCTGGTTTGTAACCTTCTCTTCTGTGAATAGAGAGGCATGGGTTAAATGGTTCCCAAGAAGCCCTCGGCGATTGTTTTCCAGTCATTCAGTTGTGGCCAACTCTTTGTGACCCCGTGGACTGCAGCACACCAGGTTTCCCGATCCTTCACCATCTGTTGGAGCTTGCTCAAACTCATGTCCATTGAGTTGGTGATGCCGTCCAATCATCTAGTCCTCTGTCATCCCCTTCTCCTGCCTTCAGTCTTTCCCAGCATTAGGGTCTTTTCTAATGAGTCGGCTTCTAATAAGAAGGCCCCATGGCTCCCCTACCTGGGATTCCATGGCAAGGTCATGGTTTCTTCTTGGGTGAAAAATATTCCCAAGCCAAGTCTATGCCTATGAGGAACTAACTGCGTAAGAATCTTGAAAGAACCTTTCAGAATGGAGCCTTTGTTGGCCCAGAAAGAGTGGGTGAAGAATGGTCACTTCTGGGGGTGCTTAGACCTGGTCCTTAATCTGGGGAGCCATAACAATTCTAACAATGATAAGCAACCTGTAATTTACCGCATACCAGAGATTTGATAGGTAATTCACATGCATGACCCCACTTGATCCTTAGAAGTTTTGTGCCTTTGTCTATACTGGTGGCTCAGAGATTAAAGCGTCTGCCTGGAATGCGGGAGACCCGGGTTTGATCCCTGGGTTGGGAAGATCCCCTGGAGAAGGGAATGGCAACCCCCTCCAGTACTCTTGCCTGGAGAATCCTATGGAGGGAGCAGCCTGGTAGGCTACAGTCCCTGGGGTCGCAAAGAGCCGGACACGACTGAGCGACTTCACTTCACTTCTTCTATACCCCCCATGTGGACATGCCATCCCATTATGGGGACATCTCATCCCACAATGGAGATAGCTCCATTATGCCCATTTACAGATGGGACGGGATGACTGAGGTTGTCACATATACCTCCTTGGCCCTAGGCTATCCCAAGTATCCTGTTTCTGCACGAGGAACTTCCTGTCACTTCTGGGAGAGGAGCGCATTCACTCACTCCACAGATATGTGGGGAGGGAGGTGGTTATGCCTGGACTCCGTGAGCCAGGCTTTGCAAAAACAGGGGCTGGGATACTGCACATGTGTGTTCCTGGGGGCCTGCAGTTTGGGAGAGAGAAGGCTTCCCGTGAACCCACATACAGTGACCACAGAGGCTGCCTGTCTGTCCCGAGTGGATGATGATGGTGTGCAGCCTCCATTCCACCCCTGACATGCCCACTGCCCTGTCTGGGGTTCAGGGAGACTGTTCATGGGGTGAGACAGGCTTGCAAAATGTCTGGTGGGGCTAAGGCGGGCTCCTTGGAGCCCACAGTGGGTATGTCTGGCTGGGGGGGGTGTTTGAATGTAAGGCGTTAGCCAGGGAGCTGATGACATCTTTCTCTCCATCTCCTGAAGGATAATGATCCGCTTTTTCCCCTTGGAGCACTGGCAGATTGGCAAGAAGGGGACAGTCATGACCTTTTTATGATTGGCATGTAGGGCATCCAGGGCCTCTGAGCTGACAGCCCTTCGAGAGAGGCCTCCTGGCAGTGAGGGCCTGGTGGACACCAGCTTCTGGCACCTCCGTGTGGTTCTCCTCCCCATCCTCACAACAAATAAATGAAGAGAGCTTTGTCTCAAACCTGACTTCTCCACTTCCCTTTGCCACTGCCTCCCCCCACCCACACCCCCTGGACAAGCAGGTTGGTTTATGAGGTGGGCACCTTAAGGGAACCTGGGAGGTGGGATGTTCCTGTCCTCAGGGGCTGTGTTTCATGTCTTATATTTGGCTGCTGGAATCAGGGTGGAGGGCTTCTTGGAGCCGCTCCTCTTTGTGCCCCTGTTCAGGCTGGTGGGGAGCGCCAGGCAGCTGGTCCAGCCTGCGCCTTCCTGCAGACTCTGCTGACCTGACATTCCTGGTCTCAGCCTGGGCTTCAGGGCCCTTCCCTGGGCATTGCCAGACTCCCATCGTCTCTTGTGAGTCTTGCTGAGAATTCTCCGTAGCTGTGTACCTTGTAAGATCCACATGCCAAATGGCAAACCCAGAAATGCATCCTCTGCTTCTGGAAATGGAATGAATAGAATCTTGTTACTGCCCCGGCCCCTGCCGCCAATCCAAAGCCCGTATCATGCTTTTGCGTTGCAGAGGACTCGGGAGTAGGGCAGGGGAGGGTGGAGGTGTGGCATGGAAGTCTCCTTTTCAGCTTTCTTCCAGATGCAGACTTTACATCTCTGGGCGATACTTTCCCTGCCCCCTTAAAGCTTTGATCATTCTTGTGCACCAATGAAATACCAAACTGATTTGCAGTCTGCCTGGTTAATAAGTTTCCTAAGGAATGTGCCTGGGCCTACCGTGTGTAAATGACCACCGCTGTTGTTCGGTGGCTCAGCTGTGTCCGACTCCTTGTGACTGCAGCATGCCAGGCTTTCCTGTCCTTCCCCATCTCCTGGAGCTTGCTCAGATTCATGTCCACAGAGTCAGTGATGCCATCCAACCATCTGGTCCCCTGTCATCTCCTTCTCTGCCTGCCTTCAATCTTTCCCAGTATCAGGGTCTTTTCTAATGAGTCAGCTCTTCTTAGGTGGCCAAAGTACTGGAGCTTCAGTTTCAGCAGCAGTCCTTCCCAGTGAATATTCAGGGTTGATTTCCTTTAGGATTGACTGGTTTGACCTCCTTGCAGTCCAAGGGACTCTCAAGAGTCTTCTTCCTCACCACAATTCAAAAGCATCGATTCTTCAGCCCTCAGCCTTCTTTANGTGAATATTCAGGGTTGATTTCCTTTAGGATTGACTGGTTTGACCTCCTTGCAGTCCAAGGGACTCTCAAGAGTCTTCTTCCTCACCACAATTCAAAAGCATCGATTCTTCAGCCCTCAGCCTTCTTTATGGTCTAACTCTCACATCCATACTTGAGTACTAGAAAAACCATAGCTTTGACCACCAGGGAGAACTTGTTAAAAGCTACAGCTTGGAGACCCTACCCCTGGCTCCCTGTCCCAGCTGTCTCTGCACTCATTCCTTCTGCCAGCATGGATGTCCTGCTTCCCAAAGGGGCTCAGGGGATGTTTGTGGGTTGGAGGTAAATGAGTGGTTGGAGCGCTCAAGGAGGGATTCAGGCCTCACCTTCCCAGGACCACAAGGTCACAGCATCCAGTCTGGTCTCCCTGTCATCAGTCTCATTCCCCATCAGGGAGTGAAGGCATCTGTTTGCAGTGAGGACTGGCCCCTCCACCCATGCGGGCATCATGGCCCCCCATTTTGCCCCTTGATAACACCGTGCTGCATGAGACTCCTGCATGGCCCTCAGCACAGACCTTTGCCGCACAGCTCCCTGCTGCTTGGACCACCCTCCCCATTTTTTTTCAACTTTCACTTCAGAACATCTTTCGTGATACAACTCAGGGGTGAGAGCTGCATCCAAGGCTGCAAGTTATCTCTGAAACTTTGAAACCATCTGTTTATGGTCTGTTTAAACCCTCCCACCACCACCGCCTCCCACCAGATTATACCCGAAATTAAGGTTGGTGACTCCGTTATTTTTGTACTTCCTGGCATATCAATAAAGCTTTATTGTACCTAACTGTCTATGCGTTCTTCACCACGATTTTACTAAAGTCAGAGAAAGCCATAACATCCGTTCTTCAAATCATTCTTGCCGGACTCAAGCCTCTGTGAATGTCAACCAGGGTGAAGCCCCTCCCTAAAACACGTAGCTTCCAGACAGCTGCGCCCTAAGTCCCAGGCCCCGCGTGGGAAACCCTTCAGATCTGCTTGCATGTTGTGGAAACGGATCCCGTCAGTTGTTTGACTTGTTGCTGTTCTCTCCCATTCTGAGGGCTGCCTTTTCACCTTGCTTATAGTTTCCTTTGCTGTGCAAAAACATTTAATCAGGTCCCACTTGTTTACTTTTGTTATTTCCCATGAATCTAGGAGGTGGGCCAGGGAGGATCTTGCTTTGCTTTATGTCGTCGAGGGTTCTGCTCGTGTTTTCCTCTAAGAGTTTTGTCGTTTCTGGTCTTACATTTAGGTCTGCCCTTTTTTCTTCTGCGTCAAGAGTTGCTTGTATCTGTGCCTTTTAGGCTTCAAATCCTTTTCCGAACAGGTTGAGGCACGAGCAACGTTAACGAGGATGCTCTTCCTTCCCCTGTTCCCTCTAAGTGTCCCCACGTTGCCGCGGTCTCCACAGCGCCTGTCCGGTCTGAAACAGTAGTGCGTTACTGTTACTACTGCGCAGGGCCGCGGGCCTGGCCCCTCCAACTGGGCGCCTCTTAGATTAAACAGGACTGGCGGGAGCGGGCGCCGAGTCCGCAGCCGCGCTCGGAGCTCTGCGCGCGGCCGCGTCCGCAGGCAGCCGGGGGCCCGCGCGCCGGCCGGCGCGTGCGCGCTCCCTGATTGGCCGGCGCAGCCGGCGCCTGAGCCAATGGGAGCGCACCTTGTTGTCAGGCGCGCGGCAGGCCGGCGCTGGGGGTCCGGCCGCCCAGGCGGTTGCTGTGGAGACGGCTGGTGAGCCCGCGGGCGACGGGATTGCGGCGGCCCGGGGTGGGGGCGCGACTCTGAGGCCTGGGGTGGGGGCGGCAGCCTGAGGGGCGCGGGCGCGCGGCCCGGCCGGGCTGGCGCCAGGGCTCCCCGCGAAGAGACCGAGGCCGGGAGCCGGAGCGGCCCGGAGGGGGCCTCTCGTCAGCTCCCTGCTCAGCCCGGCGGCCTGAGAGTGGGGGGCTCCGCCTGGGGACGGCGGTCGCGGCGCAGGGCCCGCGCGGAGCCACCGCCTGGCGCGCTTCCAATTCACCTTCGCGGCGGTGCTGCGCGGTGAGCGCCCCTCGCGGGTGGTGTCCCGCGGCCCCGCGGCTCCAGGCTGCAAGCCGTGGCCGCCCCGCCGCCCCTGGGCCCGATCGAGTCTCCGGACCGCGGCGGGGGGCGCTGCGCAGGCGGCTCTGGGCCTCTCGCTCCCCGGGCGCCCGGGTCACTGCAGGGCGCGCTGTGTACGCGGCCTCCACGCGGCTGGGCTTCCCTCCGTGTTGACGCTTGTTTTGGTTGTTGTTACCGTGCCCGAGGCTGTGCGATCCCATGACTGCAGCTCGCCAGGCCTCCCTGCCCATCGCCAACTCCCGGAGTTCACCCAAACCCATGTCCGTTTGAATCGGTGTGGCATCCAGCCATCTCATCCTCTGTCGTCCCCTTCTCCTCCCAACTTCAGTCTTTCCCAGCATCAGGGTCTTTTCCAGTGAGCCGGCCCCTCGTTGCTTTTTTATAATATGATTATTTCTTGTGACTATAATGTGTATACTTATAATGATATAAATACTTGGGGGCTCTACATTGTCTAGTACTTAGGACACAGCCAAAGGCAGTATGTAAGAGCGGGGCAGTGTTTCCATAACATTTTATTTAAGGACACTGAAGTTTGAGTCTTATGTAAGTTTTACATAATTTTCATGTGTCCCAAAGGTTTTCAACCATTTGAAAATGTAGAAATCATTCTTTGTTCACTAGCCCACTGTTCTGCTACAGCCCAAGAGCAGAGAATGGTTTTTACATTTTTAAATAAACTTTGAAAAGCAAACTCAAATTAGATCCATCGTCCCCCGCCACACCCCCCCCCCTTCCCTAAGACTGGGAAGGCAAGATCATACGGCAGCTCTGTTTTTAGCGTTTTAAGGAAACTCCATACTGTTCCCCATGGTGGCTGCACCAGTTTACATTTCCGCCAACAGGGTAAAAGGATTTTCTTTTCTCCATGCGCTCCAGCATTTCTTGTTTGTAGACTTTTTAATGATGGCCGTTCTGATCGGCAAATAGATAGGGAAACAATGGAAACAGTGAGAAGCTTTGTTTTGAGGGGGGCTCCAAAATTACTGCAGATGGTGACTGCAGCCATGAAATTAAAAGATACTTGTTCCTTGGAAGAAAAGCTATGACCAACCTAGACAGCATTTTAAAAAGCAGAGACATTACTTTGCCAACAAAGATCCGTCTAGTCAAAGCTGTGGTTTTTCCAGTAGTCATGTATGGATGTGAGAGTTGGACTATAAAGAAAGCTGTGCGCCGAAGAATTGATGCTTTTGAACTGTGATGTTGCAGAAGACTCTTAAGAGTCCCTTGGACTGCAGGGAGATAAAACCAGTCCATCCTGAAGGCAATCAGTCCTGAATATTCATTGGAAGGACTGATGCTGAAGCTGAAGCTCCAATACTTTGGCCACCTGATGTGAAGAACTGACACACTGGGAAAGACCCTGATGCTGTGAAAGACTGAAGGCAGGAGGAGAAGGGGACGACAGAGGACGAGATGGTTGGATGGCATCACCAACTCTATGGACATGAGTTTGAGTCAGCTCCAGGAGTTGGTGATGGGACAGGGAAGTCTGGTGTGCTGCAGTCCATGGGGCTGCGAAGAGTCGAACACGACTGAGCGACTGAACTGACCGAGTAATTAGTGATGTTAAACACATTTCCATGTGTGTTTTGCACGCTTAGTCGCATCCGGCTCTAGGACCCCACACTAGGCTCCTCTTTCCACGGGGATTCTACAGGCAGGAATGCTAGAGGGGGTCACCGTGCCCTCCTCCAGGGGATCTTCCCCACCCAGGCATGTAACCCAGGTCTCCTGCGTTGCAGGCGGACTCTTCACGGTCTGAGCCACCAGGGAAGCCCCCTGTGTCTTTCGGCCATCTGTAGTCTTACCTGGCTGTGCGGGTCTCCGTTGCTCTGTGGCTACTTCCTGTTTGCTGTTCGCAGGCTGCTCACTGTGGTGGCTTCCCTCGTTTGGAGCACCGTCTCTGGAGGGCCTGGGCTTCAGTGGCTGCAGGTCGAGGACACCATGGCGCAGGCTCAGTAGTTCTGGCAGTGAGGGCTGAGCTGCTCCATGGCGCCTGGCATCTCCCCTACTGAGGGCTGAGCCTGTGTCCTCGTTTCGGGAGCGTGGAGCCTCGACCACTGGGCTGCGTGTCCAGCAAGTCCTGTATGTCTTTTTCGGAGGAGTGTCTGCTTAGAACTTATGCGTATTTTTTGATTGTGTATTCTTCAGCATTGAGCTATGTGAGCTGTATTTGTATATTTTGGAAATTAATTCGTTGTCAGTTGCACCATTTGCAAATATTTTCTCCCATTCTGTAGGTTGTCTTTTAAACTACACCTAGACTTGGTGGAAAGTTGCAACAATGATACAATGAGTTTCCAAATGTTCCCCCCCCTTCCCTAACTTTAACATCTTATATAATTCTAGTGCAATTGTCAGTAAAAGGAAACTCGTACTGATACAATACTATTAGCTCAACTGCCACTCTTCTACATAGTCACAACCCTAGTCCTTAAAGTTATTCAGTGTTTGATTAACTTCTTGCCCATGCTGCTGCTACTTCAGCCGTGTCTGACTCTGTGAGACCCCACAGACGGCAGCCCACCAGGCTCCCCGTCCCTGGGATCCTCCAGGCAAGAGCACCAGAGTGGGCTGCCATGTCCTTCTCCAGTGCATGAAAGTGAAAAGGGAAAGTGAAGTCTCTCAGTCGTGTCCGACTTCGCGACCCCATGGACTGCAGCCCACCAGGCTCCTCCGTCCCTGGGAATCTCCAGGCAAGAGTACGGAGTGGATGCCTACTTTTTGTCTAATATTGCTCATTTTAGGTTTGTCTGCTGTTTTCTCATGATTAGAGAGAAGTTATGCATTTTAGGCCAAAATAACACCTATGTTCTACCTATGGGGTAAGATTTTAGAAATGTTCATATTCTGAATACTTTATTTTCCACTACGAATGTATTCTGTTACCTGTATACATTTTGTGGAGACAGGCATAGGTATTCCACTTATGAAGTTTTCTTCTATTTGGCCACATGAAAAGTCCATTTCTCCGTTACATGTCCACTGAATTGGTAGGTATGTTATATTCCCAAATAAGATGCGTATAAAGCTCCTAGAATTGGAAGAAGAAATGTCAGTGTTCTCCCAAATACCCCGGGATGCCGGGCTTTATGAGGTTAACTCCTCGGATGACTTTCGTATTGATACAAAAATAAGTAGTTGAATTTTAAAAGATCTGTGTTCTGGACCATAAAAAATCCCTTTGCATGTGCTGTGGTTTCTACTTTGCTCTTGCTCCCTAGCACACCCCTCCCCCCGCCCCCTGGCTGCTTGGTGATCCCAGTGTCCATCACAGCATAGTTTATGGTGAAGCCACCGTTTCCAGAGCTGATCAGCAGCATGCTTTGCTTGTTTAAATGTAGAAACCAGGAGATGAAATAGCTATCGACCTAGTGGGGTTGTGTCTTCCTTGTCTGTGAAGAAGACTGTACTTTTTCCTTCCTTGTAAGAGCCTTTGGAGGACACGGAGCCCGTGCGGAGGTCGCAGCTGTGAGCGCTGTTGGCGGGAGTTGTGGTCACGCGTTCAGTCCCTGCCGAGGCGCGTTACACTGCCTGCTGGGCCCACGCGGGGCTCTAAGCTGACCCCCGGGTGGGCCATTTCCTGGCGCCTCGCTCTGCCCTCCCTGGAGCGTTTGGTGGTGCTGTGTCGGCTGGAGCCCGGTGTTCCGCGGTACCCTGCTGCCTGCTGGAGGCCCCTGAGGGCCCAGTTCTGTGGGCTTCCCCCTGGGGCGTGCCCCTGGCTCCCCCGCCGCGGTCAGGCTCCTGCCCTGTCTTCCTTTACCAGACCCGGCAGATCCGCTAGCGTGGCCGTGTCCACCCAGCTGTGCACCCTCCGGCTCCGTCCCCTCCCCAGAAGGGGCCCCTGTTCCCGGCAGGAGCCGCCCCGCCTGCCCCTCTCCCCGGCCCCGCCTCTCTCCTGCTGCTGTGGCCTGGTGGCGTCTGGACGGGCACGTGAGTGGGCTCGGCAGCCTGTGGCTCGGTGGCGGCTTCTTTCAGTGGCTCTGCCCTCACGGTTCACGCGGGTGGCGGCGCGTGCTGCACTGTGGTGTGTTTTATGGCTGAGCAACAACCCAGTCGCCGTCTGGGCAGCCCCCGTCTTCGTGTCCGTTGACGGGCGGTTGAGCTTCTCCCTGCGGGAGTCTGCCCTGCGGAGCGCGCCACGCACATCCGTGAGCCCGCTTGGCTGTGGGCTGTGCCCGCCTCCCTCGGGCGTGGCCTCTAGCACCTGAGCAGCTGCCCCTGCCAGCGGGCGTCACTGCTCTCATTCCCACCTTCAGGCTGTGAGGGTCGGATTCCTCCACGTCCTCCTCACCAGTCTGTAAAACTTCTACAGACTTTACACTGGTCTGCCTGCCTCCAAGCTTTTCCTTTGTATTCCGCATAGTTTTTTCTTTTACATTCCCTTCTTGCCCTCCAGGCCCCTGCCGCCCGCCCCCGCCGCCTCCACCCCAGTCCTAGCGCAGGCCTTCCTCCGTCACCTTCCCCATCCCGGCTGGACCTGGTCTCTGCCTGCTGCCTGTGTTTCCATTTTCTTCAACTTTTGAAGAAATAACTGTTTGTGGATCTACTACTGTGCTGAGCAGTGAGCCCTGGGGGCGTGTCAGGCTCTCTCCTCCGCGTCCCTAATTGTCTGGCCAGGGCGGGCGCTTCGACCCTAGGCCAGGGGCTCCCCAGGTGGCAGACCGCAGATCTGTCCGCTCGGCTGTGTGCCCGGGTCCCGGGCCTGGCTCTTCCTGGCCCCCCTCAGCTTGTCCTGCTCCTTCCTCAGGAGCCGAGTGGGCTGGCCCTGCCCGCCGCAGCTGCCCGTGCCAGAGGCTCTGACCATGGTATGTGCTGGTGCTTGGCCTCCCTCCGGGGCGAGGGGCGGGTTCTTGGGGGCCCTGAAGGCTGTCCGAGTGGGGCTGTGGGCACCTTCGAGGATGTGGGTGTCCGCCCTCCTGTGGGTGGTTGGCAGGACCACATCTCTGGCAGAGAGACACAGCCCGTGTCATTGGAGGCTGTTTTTCCGGTGCCTGGGTCTTCTGCTGCGTCAGGCCATTGCTGGGTGTCCCCAGCCTGGCCCTTCTGTAGTGGACACGTTCCCTAAGCAGGTTGGCGTGGTCCCTTCAGAATGCTGTAGGCCCCCTTTTCCCTGGGTGGCCACCTGCCATTCAGCCCATCTGGGGAGGCCTAGCTGTTTGAGGCGGAGTGTGCTACAGAGAGCTGTGTGCCTTGTAGGTTATTGACGAGATGAGCCACGTTTTATCTAAAAGCAGCTCTTCTCCTCCCTCACACCTCTGCCTCTAGATTCGAATCGCAGCCTTAAATGCCAGCTCCACGGTCGAAGATGATCATGAAGGAAGCTTTAAAAGTCACAAGACCCAGACGAAGGAGGCACAGGTGTGCGGTCACGGGCCCCTCTGCAGCTGGCCCTGGAGTCTCATTTCCCTCTGGGTTGTTCTGGCTGATGTGGCCACTCCCCTAGAAGGTGTCAGCAGGGCTCCTGGAACCTTGGCCTTGCTCAGGCCGTGCCCTCGGCGTGCTGCCTGCTGGTGCCCAGACTCAGCTGAGCCCACCTTGCTTGTGTCCACCTGGGGGGGCCACTGAGCAGTAAGCCCCTGGGAGGGTGGGGCCTCAGGACCGTCTCCACCGCAGCAAGGCCAGCTCACACAGCCTGGAGCACAGCCCCCCAAGCGCAGTCGGCTTGAAGAGACACACCTCTGTGCTCTCAGAAAACGCGTCCTGTCTTGGTTTTTCAGGAAGCAGAGGCTTTTGCTTTGTACCACAAGGCCCTGGACCTGCAGAAGCATGACCGATTTGAGGAGTCTGCCAAGGCCTACCACGAGCTGCTGGAGGCGCGCCTGCTGCGGGAGGTGAGTGCCCGGGCTTTCCCACATGCGGAACGCCTGCCTCGCCGCGGTGCTCTGAGGTCGGGCGAATCGAGAGAAGCGCGTCACAATCTGCCAGCTGGGGTGCTCCTCCACTCTCTCAGCGTGGAGGCGGCCACGTGGATGGCTCAGGGCCTCCCGTTTGGGGAAGCGGCAGAGCCAGGCAGCCGGCGCGCGTGCTGCGGGCGCTGCCATCCACGCTCGGGCCCTCAGGTGTGACGGGTGTGCCGGGCGCGTCCCCTCCCTGTCTTGCTGTCCACATGGCCTGCAAAGTGCGTCCCGGGGGTCTGGCTTTTCTCGTCTGTGTGCTCAGAGCTGGGGCGGGGGTGGGGGGTCTTTGAAAGACCCCCGGGGCCACGCTGTTCTCCAGTGGAGGGTGGTTCCGGACTGGCCTCCAGGTCTGTACAGAGGCCAGGGCCCTGCTGATGGCCTGCAGAGGCTTCAGGCCTGGCTCTCACTGTGCGTCTCTCTGCCATGTTCCCAGGCGGTTCCGTCTGGTGATGAGAAGGAGGGGCTGAAGCGCCCTGGGCTGGTGCTGAAGTACTCCACATACAAGAACCTGGCGCAGCTGGCCGCCCAGCGGGAGGACCTGGAGACGGCCATGGAGTTCTACCTGGAGGTGCTCCCCGTGGGCCCAGGCAGCCCCTGGGGGCCACGTGGCTCCCTGTCGTCCCTGGGCACTCTGGGGGGCCGGTGCTGTCCCCTCGGACGCCTGCTGGTGGGGGCGGGGTTCACTGAGCACGCATCTGCGGCGCTGCTTGCAGGCGGTCATGCTGGACTCCACGGACGTCAACCTCTGGTATAAGATCGGACACGTGGCCCTGAGGCTCATCCGGGTGCCCCTGGCTCGCCACGCGTTTGAGGAAGGGCTGCGGTGCAACCCTGACCACTGGCCCTGCCTGGACAACCTCATCACTGTCCTGTACACCCTCAGCGACTATACCAGTGAGTGCGGCGCGGCTGAGTCCTGCGCGCTGCGTCGGCATGCGGGCGGGGGGCGGCTTGGCTGAGCTTGGGGCCTGCGCTGACGAGCAAGGGCTGTGCCCAGCGTTTAGGGAAAAGGGAGGCGCGCTTGCCTCCCCGCCGTGCTCCGCTGGCTCTCCTCCCGGCCGCCGGCCGCGGTGGGAAGACGGGCTCCCTGCAGCCGCTCCCCCAGCGCCGCTGCCTCCTGCCCCGGGCCTGCTCTGTGTTTTGCTGATGGACGGCCTGGCGGCTACTGTCTCATTCCCAATACCAGAAGCTCACTTCCTNGGTCGAGGACACCATGGCGCAGGCTCAGTAGTTCTGGCAGTGAGGGCTGAGCTGCTCCATGGCGCCTGGCATCTCCCCTACTGAGGGCTGAGCCTGTGTCCTCGTTTCGGGAGCGTGGAGCCTCGACCACTGGGCTGCGTGTCCAGCAAGTCCTGTATGTCTTTTTCGGAGGAGTGTCTGCTTAGAACTTATGCGTATTTTTTGATTGTGTATTCTTCAGCATTGAGCTATGTGAGCTGTATTTGTATATTTTGGAAATTAATTCGTTGTCAGTTGCACCATTTGCAAATATTTTCTCCCATTCTGTAGGTTGTCTTTTAAACTACACCTAGACTTGGTGGAAAGTTGCAACAATGATACAATGAGTTTCCAAATGTTCCCCCCCCTTCCCTAACTTTAACATCTTATATAATTCTAGTGCAATTGTCAGTAAAAGGAAACTCGTACTGATACAATACTATTAGCTCAACTGCCACTCTTCTACATAGTCACAACCCTAGTCCTTAAAGTTATTCAGTGTTTGATTAACTTCTTGCCCATGCTGCTGCTACTTCAGCCGTGTCTGACTCTGTGAGACCCCACAGACGGCAGCCCACCAGGCTCCCCGTCCCTGGGATCCTCCAGGCAAGAGCACCAGAGTGGGCTGCCATGTCCTTCTCCAGTGCATGAAAGTGAAAAGGGAAAGTGAAGTCTCTCAGTCGTGTCCGACTTCGCGACCCCATGGACTGCAGCCCACCAGGCTCCTCCGTCCCTGGGAATCTCCAGGCAAGAGTACGGAGTGGATGCCTACTTTTTGTCTAATATTGCTCATTTTAGGTTTGTCTGCTGTTTTCTCATGATTAGAGAGAAGTTATGCATTTTAGGCCAAAATAACACCTATGTTCTACCTATGGGGTAAGATTTTAGAAATGTTCATATTCTGAATACTTTATTTTCCACTACGAATGTATTCTGTTACCTGTATACATTTTGTGGAGACAGGCATAGGTATTCCACTTATGAAGTTTTCTTCTATTTGGCCACATGAAAAGTCCATTTCTCCGTTACATGTCCACTGAATTGGTAGGTATGTTATATTCCCAAATAAGATGCGTATAAAGCTCCTAGAATTGGAAGAAGAAATGTCAGTGTTCTCCCAAATACCCCGGGATGCCGGGCTTTATGAGGTTAACTCCTCGGATGACTTTCGTATTGATACAAAAATAAGTAGTTGAATTTTAAAAGATCTGTGTTCTGGACCATAAAAAATCCCTTTGCATGTGCTGTGGTTTCTACTTTGCTCTTGCTCCCTAGCACACCCCTCCCCCCGCCCCCTGGCTGCTTGGTGATCCCAGTGTCCATCACAGCATAGTTTATGGTGAAGCCACCGTTTCCAGAGCTGATCAGCAGCATGCTTTGCTTGTTTAAATGTAGAAACCAGGAGATGAAATAGCTATCGACCTAGTGGGGTTGTGTCTTCCTTGTCTGTGAAGAAGACTGTACTTTTTCCTTCCTTGTAAGAGCCTTTGGAGGACACGGAGCCCGTGCGGAGGTCGCAGCTGTGAGCGCTGTTGGTGGGAGTTGTGGTCACGCGTTCAGTCCCTGCCGAGGCGCGTTACACTGCCTGCTGGGCCCACGCGGGGCTCTAAGCTGACCCCCGGGTGGGCCATTTCCTGGCGCCTCGCTCTGCCCTCCCTGGAGCGTTTGGTGGTGCTGTGTCGGCTGGAGCCCGGTGTTCCGCGGCACCCTGCTGCCCGCTGGAGGCCCCTGAGGGCCCAGTTCTGTGGGCTTCCCCCTGGGGCGTGCCCCTGGCTCCCCCGCCGCGGTCAGGCTCCTGCCCTGTCTTCCTTTACCAGACCCGGCAGATCCGCTAGCGTGGCCGTGTCCACCCAGCTGTGCACCCTCCGGCTCCGTCCCCTCCCCAGAAGGGGCCCCTGTTCCCGGCAGGAGCCGCCCCGCCTGCCCCTCTCCCCGGCCCCGCCTCTCTCCTGCTGCTGTGGCCTGGTGGCGTCTGGACGGGCACGTGAGTGGGCTCGGCAGCCTGTGGCTCGGTGGCGGCTTCTTTCAGTGGCTCTGCCCTCACGGTTCACGCGGGTGGCGGCGCGTGCTGCACTGTGGTGTGTTTTATGGCTGAGCAACAACCCAGTCGCCGTCTGGGCAGCCCCCGTCTTCGTGTCCGTTGACGGGCGGTTGAGCTTCTCCCTGCGGGAGTCTGCCCTGCGGAGCGCGCCACGCACATCCGTGAGCCCGCTTGGCTGTGGGCTGTGCCCGCCTCCCTCGGGCGTGGCCTCTAGCACCTGAGCAGCTGCCCCTGCCAGCGGGCGTCGCTGCTCTCATTCCCACCTTCAGGCTGTGAGGGTCGGATTCCTCCACGTCCTCCTCACCAGTCTGTAAAACTTCTACAGACTTTACACTGGTCTGCCTGCCTCCAAGCTTTTCCTTTGTATTCCGCATAGTTTTTTCTTTTACATTCCCTTCTTGCCCTCCAGGCCCCTGCCGCCCGCCCCCGCCGCCTACACCCCAGTCCTAGCGCAGGCCTTCCTCCGTCACCTTCCCCATCCCGGCTGGACCTGGTCTCTGCCTGCTGCCTGTGTTTCCATTTTCTTCAACTTTTGAAGAAATAACTGTTTGTGGATCTACTACTGTGCTGAGCAGTGAGCCCTGGGGGCGTGTCAGGCTCTCTCCTCCGCGTCCCTAATTGTCTGGCCAGGGCGGGCGCTTCGACCCTAGGCCAGGGGCTCCCCAGGTGGCAGACCGCAGATCTGTCCGCTCGGCTGTGTGCCCGGGTCCCGGGCCTGGCTCTTCCTGGCCCCCCTCAGCTTGTCCTGCTCCTTCCTCAGGAGCCGAGTGGGCTGGCCCTGCCCGCCGCAGCTGCCCGTGCCAGAGGCTCTGACCATGGTATGTGCTGGTGCTTGGCCTCCCTCCGGGGCGAGGGGCGGGTTCTTGGGGGCCCTGAAGGCTGTCCGAGTGGGGCTGTGGGCACCTTCGAGGATGTGGGTGTCCGCCCTCCTGTGGGTGGTTGGCAGGACCACATCTCTGGCAGAGAGACACAGCCCGTGTCATTGGAGGCTGTTTTTCCGGTGCCTGGGTCTTCTGCTGCGTCAGGCCATTGCTGGGTGTCCCCAGCCTGGCCCTTCTGTAGTGGACACGTTCCCTAAGCAGGTTGGCGTGGTCCCTTCAGAATGCTGTAGGCCCCCTTTTCCCTGGGTGGCCACCTGCCATTCAGCCCATCTGGGGAGGCCTAGCTGTTTGAGGCGGAGTGTGCTACAGAGAGCTGTGTGCCTTGTAGGTTATTGACGAGATGAGCCACGTTTTATCTAAAAGCAGCTCTTCTCCTCCCTCACACCTCTGCCTCTAGATTCGAATCGCAGCCTTAAATGCCAGCTCCACGGTCGAAGATGATCATGAAGGAAGCTTTAAAAGTCACAAGACCCAGACGAAGGAGGCACAGGTGTGCGGTCACGGGCCCCTCTGCAGCTGGCCCTGGAGTCTCATTTCCCTCTGGGTTGTTCTGGCTGATGTGGCCACTCCCCTAGAAGGTGTCAGCAGGGCTCCTGGAACCTTGGCCTTGCTCAGGCCGTGCCCTCGGCGTGCTGCCTGCTGGTGCCCAGACTCAGCTGAGCCCACCTTGCTTGTGTCCACCTGGGGGGGCCACTGAGCAGTAAGCCCCTGGGAGGGTGGGGCCTCAGGACCGTCTCCACCGCAGCAAGGCCAGCTCACACAGCCTGGAGCACAGCCCCCCAAGCGCGGTCGGCTTGAAGAGACACACCTCTGTGCTCTCAGAAAACGCGTCCTGTCTTGGTTTTTCAGGAAGCAGAGGCTTTTGCTTTGTACCACAAGGCCCTGGACCTGCAGAAGCATGACCGATTTGAGGAGTCTGCCAAGGCCTACCACGAGCTGCTGGAGGCGCGCCTGCTGCGGGAGGTGAGTGCCCGGGCTTTCCCACATGCGGAACGCCTGCCTCGCCGCGGTGCTCTGAGGTCGGGCGAATCGAGAGAAGCGCGTCACAATCTGCCAGCTGGGGTGCTCCTCCACTCTCTCAGCGTGGAGGCGGCCACGTGGATGGCTCAGGGCCTCCCGTTTGGGGAAGCGGCAGAGCCAGGCAGCCGGCGCGCGTGCTGCGGGCGCCGCCATCCACGCTCGGGCCCTCAGGTGTGACGGGTGTGCCGGGCGCGTCCCCTCCCTGTCTTGCTGTCCACATGGCCTGCAAAGTGCGTCCCGGGGGTCTGGCTTTTCTCGTCTGTGTGCTCAGAGCTGGGGCGGGGGTGGGGGGTCTTTGAAAGACCCCCGGGGCCACGCTGTTCTCCAGTGGAGGGTGGTTCCGGACTGGCCTCCAGGTCTGTACAGAGGCCAGGGCCCTGCTGATGGCCTGCAGAGGCTTCAGGCCTGGCTCTCACTGTGCGTCTCTCTGCCATGTTCCCAGGCGGTTCCGTCTGGTGATGAGAAGGAGGGGCTGAAGCGCCCTGGGCTGGTGCTGAAGTACTCCACATACAAGAACCTGGCGCAGCTGGCCGCCCAGCGGGAGGACCTGGAGACGGCCATGGAGTTCTACCTGGAGGTGCTCCCCGTGGGCCCAGGCAGCCCCTGGGGGCCACGTGGCTCCCTGTCGTCCCTGGGCACTCTGGGGGGCCGGTGCTGTCCCCTCGGACGCCTGCTGGTGGGGGCGGGGTTCACTGAGCACGCATCTGCGGCGCTGCTTGCAGGCGGTCATGCTGGACTCCACGGACGTCAACCTCTGGTATAAGATCGGACACGTGGCCCTGAGGCTCATCCGGGTGCCCCTGGCTCGCCACGCGTTTGAGGAAGGGCTGCGGTGCAACCCTGACCACTGGCCCTGCCTGGACAACCTCATCACTGTCCTGTACACCCTCAGCGACTATACCAGTGAGTGCGGCGCGGCTGAGTCCTGCGCGCTGCGTCGGCATGCGGGCGGGGGGCGGCTTGGCTGAGCTTGGGGCCTGCGCTGACGAGCAAGGGCTGTGCCCAGCGTTTAGGGAAAAGGGAGGCGCGCTTGCCTCCCCGCCGTGCTCCGCTGGCTCTCCTCCCGGCCGCCGGCCGCGGTGGGAAGACGGGCTCCCTGCAGCCGCTCCCCCAGCGCCGCTGCCTCCTGCCCCGGGCCTGCTCTGTGTTTTGCTGATGGACGGCCTGGCGGCTACTGTCTCATTCCCAATACCAGAAGCTCACTTCCTCCTCCTAGCGGCTTATCATTCCCTCCTCTAGAGCAGCGTGGCTGCTGGAAATGCCCCTGTCTGCCTCTGCTCTGCAGGGGACGCATGGCCCCTTGCGGGCCATCCCGAGGCGAGCGCTGACGGGGTGCTGGGCCTCCTGGGCCAGCTCCTCCCGGCGGCTATGCAGGAGGGCCCGGGCAGGACAGGGTGCAGGGTAGCCGGCCTCGGGCGCAGACACACACCAGCGCCCAGCCTGGGTGAAGGTTTCAGCCGGGAGCTCCTGGCTCTGGTGGGTCTTCCTTCCCTTTCCAGGTGTGGGTGGGGCAGGACGGGGTGGCGGAGGCTGTGAGGCTGGGCCCACACCCCTCCCTGGCTCCGTGTGCTCGAGCCTGGTGGCAGGGGCCAGCTGCTGGTCCCCTCCCTGTGGTCAGCCCGAGGCGACCCCAGCCTCTCCCTGGGTCCCCAGAGCCCGCTCAGCTGCCCCTGCCCCCCCAGGCAGGGCCGGCATGGCTCGCGGCCTCCGCTGTGGGCCTCTGCTGTCTGTCCTCTTCTCTGCGCGGCTGGCATCGCCTGCTCGCAGGCAGGGTCTCCTCCGGCCGCGGGCCCTCGTGTCCCGTCACAGACGTGTGCGCGTCTGTGGCCGGCCGTGTTGACTTTGGCGCTTGCATCTTCCCTGTCTCCCTGGGCTCGTCCTGGAGCTCGAGCGCCCCCTGGAGGCCCAGCCATCTCTGCGCCCCGGCTCAGGCTCTGCACTTGGTAAACCCAGCTTGAGCGGAAGGTGGCCCTGGGCACTGAGCGGTGTGTGTGCCTGTGAGGGCCAATGGGCGTCTCTGAGCCGAGGAGGCAGGCCTTCCTCTGCTGCCGTGCCCGCAGCAGAGGGCCTCTGTCTTTCTCTCTGCTCCTGCCTCTCCCCTGGGTGCCGGGCTCTCCATCAGTGGGTGGCTGGCAGGGCAGCCCAGCTCCACCCTCCCTCTGGCCCTCCCTCCTGGCTTTCCTCCCCTCTCCCCATTCTGTCCTCCTCTGCTCACTCCTGATGGGAGTGCCTTGCAACCGTGCGCAGCCTGGGGAGCTGGGCTGGGCCCTGGGCCGTCCAGTCCAGAGTGGAGTGAGCTGGCAGTCGTTTGCAGGCAGCTGGCCCCGTAGGGTGGGTTTGCTAGATCGAAGGTCTGTGTGTGACGCCCCCCACCCCCTGTTCCCCAGAGAGGTTGCCCATCCTGTCCTCCTCTTCCCGGCAGCCTCGGGGTTACTATTTTCAGAAACAGTTCCTGATTGGATGGGTCCAGGTGGTGTCGCATCCTTGTCTCCCCGGCGTCTCTTGGCCCCCAGAGCAGGGCTCCTTCCCTGCCGTCGCTGGCAAAGCCAGCGAGGTCATGCCTGTCTCTCCGCCAGCATGCCTGTACTTCATCTGCAAGGCCTTGGAGAAGGACTGCCGCTACAGCAAGGGGCTGGTGCTCAAGGAGAAGATCTTCCAGGAGCAGCCGCGCCTGCGCCAGGACTCCCTCCGCATGTTCCTCCAGTGGTGGGTCGCTCATGCTCTGTCCTGCCCGCACCTCTGCTTCGGGTGCTCAGGGCCGGCTCTGTCCAGCTCGTGCCCGCCTTTCCCTCTCCGAGGCTGGGTTTTCCACGCTGCCCGGCCTGCCTCTGACCCTCCCTGCCTGCCTCCGAGATGGGGCCCGTGCTCGGTAGCGTTGCCTGGGGGCCCCTTTGCAGCCTGACCGCCCAGTCCTCCTGTCTGCCTCCCCGGGAGGAGAGCGGTCCCGGGCCTGGCAGCTCTGGGCTGGCCCTGCTGGCCCTGCCCTGCCCGCTTCCCGGGCTCCCCAGCACCCTCGCTGGGGTCCCCACCTCTCCCTGGCCTATTCTGCCTGTGTCGTGTTCTGGCTCTCGAGTCCCCCCTTGGCAGCTTGCCAAGCTCAGGCTGCCTCCCTTGCCACTCCCCCCGTCTGTGGTATCAACTTGGCCCCAGGAGTTTTCACTAGGGGTTAGCGGTCCTTTGTCACAGTGTTTATGCCTCAGGAGACCACATCTCTTATTCCCACCCATCCCAAGGGGCTGCCCTTCTTTGGGGAGGTGGGTGATGAGCCCATGAGAGGTGTGTCCGTGGGAGGCATGCCAGGCCTCAAGCTCCTGCCCTTGCTGTTGACTTCCGTCAGCTTTGGTGAGCTTGGCTGGTCTGAGGGCTGTTTTCGGATGGGCAGTGTGGGATAGTTAAATCCTTATAAGCTTTCCAGCAAAGGATGAGAGTAGTGTGTGGTTTTTCTGCCGTCAGTGTGGTCCTGCTGATGCGGGTGAAGGCCCGTTGCCCAGCTGTGAGCAGATTAAAGGGCGTTAGTCATGCTGTGTACATGGGTGTTAAGAACGCTAATTACTGCCCTTTGCAGCCCAAGTGGTAATTTTGTTTGTGGGAAGAATTAATACAGATTACAGGGTATTAACTGCATGCTGCTGTGTAGGATTTTCACCGTGGCTCTGATGTGCCCCGGTCACGCCTCTGTCCCTCTCACTCTCAGTGACATGTCCATCCACGAGGTGTCGGTGAGCGCGGCTGAGTCGCAGGCCATTGTGGATGAGGCCCTAGGGCTGCGCAGGAGGCGGCAGGCGCTGACGGTGCGCGAGAAGGAGCCGGACCTAAAGCTGGTGCAGCCCATCCCCTTCCTCACGTAGGTTGTCCGGGGTGCCAGGCGGCCACTGGGCCCTGCATAGGTGGGGACATGGGGCACGCGGGCAGGTGACCACAGGACACGGGCTGGGCCGCCCCTGCCGGGATTCCCTCTCTCCATGCTGTCCCTGATCCGCCACCTGCCACACTCCTGTCAGCCCCTCTCACCGCCCGCCCGAGGGGAGAGGGGAAGGTGGACGGGGGCCATCAGACAGCTGTGAGCAGATTAAAGGGCGTTAGTCATGCTGTGTACATGGGTGTTAAGAACGCTAATTACTGCCCTTTGCAGCCCAAGTGGTAATTTTGTTTGTGGGAAGAATTAATACAGATTACAGGGTATTAACTGCATGCTGCTGTGTAGGATTTTCACCGTGGCTCTGATGTGCCCCGGTCACGCCTCTGTCCCTCTCACTCTCAGTGACATGTCCATCCACGAGGTGTCGGTGAGCGCGGCTGAGTCGCAGGCCATTGTGGATGAGGCCCTAGGGCTGCGCAGGAGGCGGCAGGCGCTGACGGTGCGCGAGAAGGAGCCGGACCTAAAGCTGGTGCAGCCCATCCCCTTCCTCACGTAGGTTGTCCGGGGTGCCAGGCGGCCACTGGGCCCTGCATAGGTGGGGACATGGGGCACGCGGGCAGGTGACCACAGGACACGGGCTGGGCCGCCCCTGCCGGGATTCCCTCTCTCCATGCTGTCCCTGATCCGCCACCTGCCACACTCCTGTCAGCCCCTCTCACCGCCCGCCCGAGGGGAGAGGGGAAGGTGGACGGGGGCCATCAGGGCTCTGAGGGGCCAAGAGTGGGTGGGAAGCCCACCCCGGAAGCCCACCCCCCCCAGGGCCTGGCATCCTGCTTGCGAGTCCACGCTCGTGGGTTGGAGAGGGTTTAGGGCCAGACCTGGAGTCCAGGGAGGAGTGGGCATGGGTCGGGCAGAGGGAAGCCTGTGCAAAGGCTCTGCAGCATGTGGGCTGCGGTTTTGTTTGCAGAACTGAGCGAAGCTACGCAGGTGAGGGTGTGTTGGGCGGGGTGAGGCAGTGAGGTCGGGCAGGCAGCACCGTAGTGACAGGTGGAGGCCTTGGTTTTTAGTCTAAGAGCCTGGGAAGCTGTCCAGGGACGGGTGGGTGGGTACCTTACGCCACACCGTGTCATACCGCAACACAGCATGGCACGCAACACACCACGTGGTGGCACACAGGGCACAGAGCAGCAGGGCTCAGAGCGCAGCCTGGGCCGCACCGCAGCACGCAACACACAACACGNTGGGTGGGTACCTTACGCCACACCGTGTCATACCGCAACACAGCATGGCACGCAACACACCACGTGGTGGCACACAGGGCACAGAGCAGCAGGGCTCAGAGCGCAGCCTGGGCCGCACCGCAGCACGCAACACACAACACGGCTTACGAGACACGCGCTCTCGGGCTGCGCCCGGCGGGCTCCGGCCCAGCAGCCGTGGAGCCCCTTTGGTGCACACCCCGTCAGTAGCCCTCCCCCAGGAAGTCAGACGAGTGGCCGCAGGGCGAGGCCACCAGGCGGTAAAGGCGGGACCTTGCTCAGAAGGGGTTATCGTGTGAGCCTGCAGCTGCCCCTGCCTGGTGGGGCTGAGATGCCTCAGGGCTCCTGTGGGCAGTGCGGAGGGTGTGGGCTCCGCTCCAGCCCAGCGGCTCCAGCCCAGTGGCCCCACCTCAGCGGTCCGTCACCCCGGCCCCCTGCCCTCATGGGGACGGCCGCCTGGGCTCTGGGGCCCCTGTCATGGGTGCTGAGCCCGCGTGGTGACCCTCTCCCTGCAGCTGGAAGTGCCTCGGTGAGAGCCTGCTGGCCACATACCACCACCTCACCACGTGCGAGCCCCCACGGCCCAGCCTGGGCAAGAGGATCGACCTGTCTGACCATCAGGACCCCGGACAGCGCCCCGCGTCCCCCGAGGAGGCAGTGCCTGTCAGTGTGCCCCAGCCAAGCCCTGCCAGCGCCAGCCCTGCAGCCTCCGTGGCAGAGCCCCTGCTGGCGCTCACCCCCGCAGCCACGGCCAGCTGCCCGCTGCACAGCCCCAGCCTGCTGGAGACGGGCGTCCCCACCGGTGAGCGGGCCCCGGGGAGGGCTTCAGGGGGCCCTGTCTGCTGAGCGGCAGTGGGAGTCGGAGAGCCCTGCCCTCTTCAAAGGCCGGGTCCTGCTGCCGCTCGGCCCCGCAGGAGAGCTCCGGGCTGCTGGCCAGCCTCCTTCCACAGTGGGGCCCTGGGGGCGGGGTTGGCCTCGGGAACAGCTCCTCAGGCCCCCAGCCCTGCCCGCTGTGCTGCTGGGCACTGACACTCCCAGCTTAAGCCGCAGCCAGCAGTCACCGCCGTCTGTGGTCACGTCCCTTTGAATGGCATTACTGATTTTTATCATCATTGGAGCCTTCCAAAAACACTTTGGACCAAAGCTTCTGAGCCTTTCCCTGATTTCTTTGTCACTGATAAAGCCTATGTGGCGGCTAAAGAAGGTTCTGGAGGAACACGTACATAATGGTTTCTAAGTTTTTAACTTCGTCACGAGTGACACCTGTCTGCTACTAAATCATGTGACCCTCCTGCCCGTGTCCTGTCACTGGGCCTCGGGCCTGGGCAGAGTCAGGGTCCCTGCAGCTTGCTTAGCCCTATCCCAGGACAGCCGGTGGGGGGCTTTGACCCTGAGATCCTGGCATTCTGTAGCTATGAAAAGTAGTCTTGAGGCCTGGCCTGTGGGTGGGAAAGGGGTGAGAGTAGGGATTTGAAATGGCCTTTTCTCAGGCCCTTTCTTGCTAGAGGGGATGGAGGCTGTCTCGCATGTCCGAGAAGCCACAAGGTAAGCGTGCAGGCAGCTTATCAAAGGACTGAACGCCTTGAGATGTGCTTCCCTGGCCCAAGCCTCCTGAGCTTTCGACTTGTCCTCTTTGTAAAGGTGACGTCTCTGGGGGAGATAAATCCAAGAAAGGGGTGAAACGGAAGAAGGTTTCCGAGGAGAGCGGGGAGACGGCAAAGCGGCGGTCTGCTCGGGTCCGAAACACCAAGTGCAAGAAGGAAGAGAAGGTGGACTTCCAGGAGCTGCTGCTGAAGTTCCTGCCGTCCAGGTGCGGCCCGCTCGGCCTTAGCAGGGGCGGCACACGGCCTCCCACCTCCCTCCCACCTCTGGTTCTGGGGCCGCCCTCCCCTGTGGGCGCCTCCTCCGCCCCTGGACTGGGGCCTCCGAACGTCCTGAAGGCAGGAAGCGGGACTCGCGTGTCCTCAGAGCTGGGGCTGCCTGCTCACGCCGCACGCCTGGGCCTCCCGTTGTTCAGGCGCAGATGCCGGGACAGCCCGTGGGAGGGGCCCGTGCTCAGGGAGGTGCACGCTTGGCTTCTCCGGGTTCCGCAGGGCCCCTGGAGCTTGAGAACATGGATAGCGGGTTTGGGAGTCGTCCCCTGTTTCTCGGGTTCCCCAGAGAAGCCTCCCAGGAGGAGGTGGGCCCGGCTGCCCGGGGAAGGGGGTCTGCGCCCCCGTGCTCGTCCCCTGGGTCTTCTCCAGCCCCTGCATCTTGCCCTGTCCCCTCCCTCAGACGCTTGGGGCCTCAGTGCCCGCCCTCTCCCGGGTTACGCTGCTAGACTTCTACCGCCCCTGCCCGAGCGCAGAGAGCAGGCGGGTTGTCTCTGCCAACCGACGTTTGAGGGGCACGTCTCGTGAGCGGGGCGTCCTCTCCCGTGTCCTGTGTCTTTGAGACTGTGCACTGTTTTCTCCCTTCTGTGGTCCTGGGGTCTGGGGGGTGGCCGTGTGCCTGTGAGCACCCTTCTTGGGTCCTCAGCTGGTTCTGGCTCCTGACGGTAGGCTCCAAGGTGGTGCATCCAGGCCAATGAGGGCACGGCGGCCAGGAGCTCCCAGTGGCTTGTGAGTCTCTGGCCACGGGATTTGGGATTCCTCGTTCCCTGCCTTTCTGTTTCTGTGGGGAGAGGGACGTACCTGAGTGGAGCCGTTCTCAGCGGGAGCAGGACGTGGGCTCTCTGGTGGCTTACTCCAGAGCCACGCCTCCGCGAGCAGGCCTCCCGGCGTGTGGGGGGGTCTCTCGCCCCTCCCCCTCCCGCCGCCCCGCCCGGGCCCTTGTTCCCCAGCCCTGCTGGTAGGGAATGGTGTCTTCTTCTCTTTTACCTTTGTTTCAACTGCTGGTTTCCTGTGTGGTTTTTGAGTCAGCTTCCTCAAATGGCTGGCAGGGGCTCACAGTGGCTTGCTGGGTGCGGTCCCCAGAGGGGGCGGGGGCTGCGTTTGTGCACCGTGAGGTCAGGAGGCACCACCTGTGCATTCTTGGGGGAGCGGCAGGGACAACTAAAAGTGGAGTCCCTGGGGGGTCTGCCGGGAGAGGCCCCCTCTCCCCAAAGCCCAGAGCACTGTAAGGCATCGTGGAGGTGCCGCCTGTCCCCCTGCCTTGCCCCCCGGCCCACTTTGGGCCTCAGCACATGGAGGCTTGGCCGACTGCCGTCCAGGCAAAGTCCTGCAGCCGCTGTCTCCAGCTCTCTGTGGGCATTAGGCCCTATGTGGGTCCTTTCTGCGTTTCCCACTCAAAGGTCCGCTTCCTGTGGACAGGGGTCGCTGATCCCTGGCTGTAGTCCAACCTCGGCCCGATGCCTGCTGACCACCTGATGGGATGGGTAAAGGCAAGACACGGGCCAGACCCGGCCGTGAAGGCCTGCAGAGGCAGAGCCCCCTTGCCTGGGGCCAGCCGGGCTGGTGTGAGTCTCGTGTGTTCCTTGCAGGTTGAGAAAGCTGGACCCTGAGGAAGAAGACGACCCCTTTAACAGCTATGAAGTCCCGCCAGAGGCCAAACTGGAGAGCTTCCCCAGCACGGGCCCCCCCAGGCTGTCCTCCGACTCGGCCACGTTCATGGAGTCCGGTAGGAGCGGGTGCCGCGGGCGCTGCTGGGGCCGTGTCTGGGCGCTGGCCCAGGCTGGCCCGGGGCCGCCTGGCTCTGTCCTGAGGCTGTCCTCCGACTCGGCCACGTTCATGGAGCCCGGTAGGAGCGGGTGCCGCGGGCGCTGCTGGGGCCGTGTCTGGGCGCTGGCCCAGGGCTGGCCCGGGGCTGCCTGGCTCTGCCCCGCCTGAGCTCTGCGCTCGGCCGGCTGAGGCACTGGGCCGTCCTTGCATGGGCCCTGCTGGCCCAAAGGTGCGCCTCACTGTCGGATGTGGCTGAGTGCTGGGCGCTGTGCTGCTGTGTGAGACCGTGCCCCCCGGCCTGGAGGCTTGGGCAGGTGGCACCTGCAGCTGCGGGGGGCGCGGGCTCTCCACGCTGCTGCCCTCTTCTCCTGATGGAGGCAGGCCTGGCATGGAGGTGCCTCCTCCCATCAGCACCCCCACTCACATCGGGCACCCCCCACATCCGGCCCCCCTCACGTCAGGCCCCCCCTCACGTCAGGTCCCCTTTGCGTTGGACCCCCCTCACATCGGGACCCCCCACATCTGGCCCCCCTCATGTTAGGGGAGATGTGTATAAGAGACAGTGCACACACACGCTCCATCATGTGACCAGCCCCTCCCCTCCGTGCTGGGTGCCCAGGCTTCCTCCCCAAGCANCCTCACGTCAGGTCCCTTTGCATTGGGGCCCCCTCACATCGGGACCCCCCACATCTGGCCTCCCCTCACGTTAGGTCCCCTTTGCGTTGGGCCCCCTCACATCAGGCCCCCCCACATCCGGCCTCCCTCCTGTCTGGTCCCCCTTGCGTTGTGCCCCCCTCATATCGGATGCCACCTCACGTTGGGACATCCCTCTGGCAGAGAAGCAGGACGTGCACGCCTTCCTGCTGGGGAATCTGAGCAACGGGGGCATCCTAGAGCTGATGATGCGCTTCCTGAAGAGCATGGGCCACAGGTTCCTGCTGCGCTGGCCGCCGGGCCTGGCGGAGGTCGTGCTCAACACCTACCGCAGCTGGCGGAGGCACAGCGCCAGCCTGCCCAACCCGCTGCTCAGGGACTGCAGCAACCGGCACATCAAGGTGGGTCTGCAGGGCACTGTGGCCCCTCTTCCCCGAAGGAGGGCGGCTGCCTCTAGGGGCAGCGCTGGGGGCGTTCAGGGCTCCCAGAGGTGGAGGAGCCCCGAGTTCACAGCTGCTCAGGGCTGTGTGGGTCAGGGGCCCCTGGGCAGGCAGCCTCTGCTGGGACGCTCCTGGGACTGCCTCCCGGCAGCGTCTGCCCGGGCCCGCTCCCCCGAGGCAGGGTGGGGTGGTGGTGGGGCCGAGCTTTGGTCCCTGGACAGACCGCTTGGTCCCTTGTCAGTTGTGCCCCCTTGGCTGGGCCGGCACCTCCTTACTGCTGGGCCTCAGCTTCCTGGTACACGGGGGAGCCGTGCACCCACCCCAGGCACTGTCAGGGCTGAGGACCTGCGCCTGGCGGGGGGCAGGGCCACTTCTTGCTCAGGACGGTCCCCAGGACAAGAGGCGGATGGGCCTCACTGGTGTTCCCGAGTCCGTCCCAGGGAGGTCCGTCTGTCTGTCCTTAGATCCCGGCAGCAGCCACTGGTTATGACTCACGGAATGGATAGTCAGTGGAGGGCAGAGTGGCGTCCCCATCAGAGTCGAGTCTAGCTGAGGCTCCTTCTGTCCCCACCCTTGGCCCCTGGGCCCCGTTGCTGACCCCACACTCATGCTGCAGGAGATGATGCTGATGTCCCTCTCCTGCATGGAGCTACAGCTGGACCAGTGGCTGCTGACCAAGGGCCGGAGCTCTGCAGGTAGGCCCCTTTCGTGTTCCATGGGGGCCCACTTTCTGGAGGGGGCAGGAGCCGGGGACCGAGTCCCTCCTCCGGGGGCACATTTCCTAGGCCGCCTCGTCAGGCCAGGAAAGGCCCGGGCCTCTGGGAAGTGGCTGGGCCCCACAGGAGCCACCTGCCTGCTGGTAACTCGGGACGAGGGCCGTGGCACCTCCGTTTCCTCAGGTCATCACTGGACACTTTGCGTGTCCGCAGATGGGCTCAGCGCAGTTCTGCCTGGTGAGGGCTGCGAGCCGGGGCTTCTGCGCCCCCGTTGGGCCCGCCGGGCTCTGACACCGGCCACTTGGGGCCACGGGACTCCCAGGGCTCAGGCCTCGGGGAGCAGGAGGGCATCTGGGCCCCGCTCGTGAGGTTGACTGCTTCCGGCCTGACGGTTTTCAGTGTCTCCTCGGAACTGCCCCGCAGGCGTGCTGACTGGCAGGTTCGGCCCCGACTTCCCAGGGGCCCACTTCCTGGGGGACCTCCTGCAGCTGTCCTTTGCTTCATCCCAGCGGGACCTGTTTGAGGATGGCTGGTTGGAGTTTGTGGTCCGTGTGTACTGGTTGAAGGCTCGATTCCTGGCGCTGCAGGTTGGTCCAAGGGCAGCTGCTTGGGGAGGAAGCCTGGGCACCCAGCACGGAGGGGAGGGGCTGGTCACATGATGGAGCGTGTGTGTGCATGCCTGATGGCACCTGGGCACTGGGCTCGGCATCAGGAAGCACGGTGTTGGGGGGACCTTCAGGCTCCTGGAGCCAGCGTGCCCACCACCCACCTAGCCACAGCACCGGGAGGGTCTCGTGGGCCCCACAGACCCAGAGAGGTTGCCTTGCAGCCTTGGTCCTTTGCTTGTGTTTCCCGAGAGCCGTGGGGAGGACTGGGGCAGGCTGCCCCAGCCCCCTGAACACTGTGGCACCCTTCAGGTGGTCAGTTGGTTCTGGAGTGGGGCAGGCCCAGTCGAGTCACAGCTCTGCCACCTCCGCTTGAGCTCAGGACAGGTTCTGGGCCGTGCGCCCGCCACAGGGGTCACCACGCTCCCCTGGGGATGAACGCCGTTCGTTCATTCATCCATTCAGTAGATACGTGCTGAGCCCCTAGTCTGGCCAGCTGCTGTGTAGCGGGGAAGGTGGGAATTGGCCAGCCCACCCCCATGGTGCCCCCCGTGCGAGGGGCTCGGGAGGCAGGCCCTGGCGAGCACAGTGAGTGTGCCTTCTCTGCCCAGGGAGACATGGAGCAGGCCCTGGAGAACTACGACATCTGCACGGAGATGCTGCAAAGCTCAGCCGCCGTGGGGGCCGAGCAGAGAGACGTGGTCATCCGCCTGCCCAACCTCCACAACGACTCAGTGGTCTCCCTGGAGGAGGTGAGCAGACCTTCCTCAATGGTGTTTTCCTGTCAAAGACCTGACCTGTCCATGCGGACTAGGAGACAGGCAGGAGGGGGCCCGGGAGAGGCAGCCCTGGTGTTCAGGGTGCCGTGGACTTGAAGGCTCAGCCCTGATGGAGCACCTGCCGGTAGCCAGGGCTGGGAGCCGGCTGGGAACGGAGCGGGGGGTGTCTGCTGGGGGTGGGAAGGGTTCTTGCTTGGCTCGCAGGCCCGTGTAGGGGGCCAGCTCCAGCAACATGAAGGGAACCCCCCAGAAGCAGACCAGCACTGCTCTGGCCCTGGGCTGGCCAGCGGCCTGTGGTTCTCCTCCTGCCCTCACCATGCAGCCCCCAACCCCCACCCACAGTTCCATGTCTGTGACATGTCCTTGGGTTGAGGGTGGCGGTCAGGCCCAGCAGAGTGGCTTCAGGGCCAGGCCTGGTGCAGCGGCCTGCTACCAGTGTCTGGCAGGCCTCCTGGCAGAGAGGACTCCAGGGGTCGGTGGTGGGTGCAGGCCTCTGGCCGGGGCCTGCTTGATCTCTGCAGCCTCGTACCCCAGCCCAGGGGTCTGGGTTGCTGAAGTGTGACTGGGAGGCTGGCTAACTGTTTTAGCATCCTCTATCTGGAGCCTGTGCTTTTGGGGTAGTTGTGATTTTTGGTGTATTTGTTCTTCAAAGACTGGCACGCCTTGACCCTCACAGAGGTGCTGTCTGTAAAGCAGTCGCTTGCTGTGAATGCTTCTCGTCTGGGTCTGATGAGGGCAGAACCCTGGCCGCCCCGTGACGGCTTGGTGAGCCATCGATCCTGGGCCTTTTCCAGATTGACAAGAACCTGCGGTCGCTGGAGCGCTGCCAGTCTCTGGAGGAGACGCAGCGGCTGTACGAGGCCGGCGACCACCGCGCCGTCGTGCGCCTGCTGCGCCCCACCTTGTGTACCAGCGGCTGCGACCGCGCCAGGCACCTGCAGTTCATGACCTCCGTGCCCGAGAGGCCGGCCCAGCTGCTGCTGCTGCAGGTGAGCGCGCCCGCCTCGCTCGTGCCTACCTCGCCCGCGCCGTCTCCTCTGAGGGAAGCGGAGCGAAAGCCTCCTCGCGGCAGCGCCGGGTGAAGGTGGTCAGAGGTGGGCTCAAGAGAAGCCCGCCTTTGGCTCGGAGCCTCGTGTGGCTAGTCGGGCTCAGCCATCCACCCACCTGGTGGTCCATCTGCCTTTTTTGCTTTTTATTTCCTTTTTTTCTAAATGCATTTTTCTACTTTATTGCTTGGTCTTCTTCTTTTACTGGTTTTAAAATTAACTGCTGAGTACGTATAAAACTAGATGAAATACACGTACAAAACAGAAGCTCGGTGAGCTAACTGGCCCTGGAGGGCCGCGCCCTGACGGGAAGGAGCAAGGCCCCTGAGCGCCTGTCTCCCGCAGCTGAGCCTGCCGCCACCCCCGGTGCCCAGGGGCTCGCCGAGCATGGCGTCTGTGTGGCGGGGCATTCCTGCCTCTCATCCCAGGGCACGGATGCTTGCCCTTACCCTAGAGGCCTGCCGTGAGGCCTCACAAGCTCTTGCGTGTGGGCGTTCTGCCTGGCATGTGGGCATGGAGGAGGATGCCTGGGGCATGCTGGGCAGTGCGGGCTAGGCTGCCAGCCGGTCCCTCAGACTCATTACCTCCCTGGGGCCTTCCACTTGGGTTTGGGAAGGGAGTCCTGGCTTCTTTCAGGCTTCGTGAACTGGAAAACAGGTAAGAGGTGTGGCTGGGAGCAAGTGGCACCGGAAGGGGAGGCAGGGGATGAGGAGGAGGGGAAGGAGGTCAGGCAGCCCTGTATGAGACGGGGAGGAGCTGTGACACCCTCAGTGCCCTTGACTGGGGGAGGGGGCGGCCCAGGGGCTCAGGCGCTCCTGCTCTGTGGTCTGGAGCTTCTGGCTGAGAGGACAGCACCCGGCCCCCTGCCCACCACTCCGGAGGGATGGGCACCTGCGGAGGAGGCGCCGTGCCGCGCTGGGCCTGAGATGAGGCCGCCCCGCTGCCAGGGAAGCTGCTGCTGCTTGTGCAGGAGTGCCCGGATCTTTGCCCAGCTTCCTGTTGGCAGAACGTGTTTTCTTACTGATTTGGAATGCTTTTTATATATTAAAGGTCTTAATCTTTTTCCCCCTCAAATGCTTTTGTCAGCTTTTCGTCTGATTTTAAATTGCCGCTTCTGTTTTCTTTGACATACAGAAGTTTTGAATTTTTAGTGCATCAAATCTCTTGATGTTTTCAAACGGTGGTGCATTTGTTCATTATGCTTGGAAAGCCTTCCCGAGGCTGAGCAGCCTTCGTCCTGTGATTGCAGACTCAGGATGGAACTCCTGCAGTGAGCCTGGCACGAGGCAGGCGGGCACCCTCTGACGGAGCCTGCTCGCCACAGGGAGGCCAGCAGGCGGCGTGACAGTGGACAGACAGGGGTCCGTGCGCTGGGCTCCTTCCAGCCATGGTGGGCGTGGGGTTCATGCTTGCTTGTAGCCCAGTTCTCTGAGCATTTGTAGGTTGGGGGCCTGGCTTGGAGCCCCCTCTGGGACACGCGGGAGGCTCGGTTGCCCCGCGTAGATGAGCTGCCTGCCGCGATCTTCAACATAAGGGTGCCATTTCCTCACGGTCGTGTGGATTCCTGTCCTGATATTTTGGGTTGCTGTTTTAGCAGGATGTTACTACTGGTCGTTATATCTTCTGACTGTGTGTTTCTGGTTTATAGGTACCCTGGTGAGTTTTGCGTGTTAGCTTCAGGTGTAGCCCCTTTGGTGCATTCCCGTTCTCTCTGACGGCCTGTTCTGGGGGACGGTCTGTCACCCCAGGCAGGGGGGGCTTGCTGGCCTCGGTTGCTGGCAGCCAGTCTCCTGCTTTCTGGCTCTTTCTGGGCTTGAGCACTGGGAGTGGTGTCACGTGAGGGTGATGCTGGGGGCCCCAGTCTTTCCCTGACTTTCTCGCAGCCGCGCCTCCTGTGTGTTCTCACCGAGAGGGCTTGGCTCCGGCTGCGGCCTCCACCTCTGCCCGTGGGCTCAGCACACCTCAGCGGCTCGTGCTCGATGCTCCAAGAGACACAGGGTGGCCCTGCCATCCCTGCCAGGGCCCGAGTGGGGAGCAGGGCCGCCGTGTCCCCTCAGCCTCTCCTCCCTCACAGGACTCCCTGCTCCGGCTGGAGGACCACCGGCAGTGCTTTGAGTGCTCCGACGTGGCTCTGAACGAGGCGGTCCAGCAGATGGTCAATGCCACCGAGACTGCCGCCAAGGAGGAGTGGGTGGCCACGGTGACCCAGCTGCTGCAGGGCATGGAGCAGGCTCTGTCGGCGGATGGCAGCATCCTGCGGGACTTGTCCTCTGCCGGTGGCCTCACCCGGCTCACCAACAACCTCATCCAGGTAACCCGGCCGCTTCCCTCCCCGCCCGCCCCCGGCCAGCGCCCACAGCCTGGCGAGCTGCCTGCCGTGACTCCCCATCCCGCAGGTCATCGATTGCAGCATGGCTGTGCAGGAGGAGCCCAAGGAGCCCCACGTGAACTCAGTGCTGCCCTGGGTCATCCTGTACCGGGTCATCCGGCAGGAGGAGGACGCCTTCGACTCGCTGTGCCACCAGCAGCAGCTCCAGAGCCCGGCGGACGAAGGTGCGGGGACACGGGGGCCTGTCTCTCCTCTGTCTGCATCAGGCTACGAGCGCGCGTGGGCTCGGGCGCTGGAAGTTTTCTGGACGGAGGCAGCGGCAGTGTCTGCGCAGACTGGGTGGCGGGGCAGGGCCGCGGACCACGCCGTGCTTCCCGTCGAGAGCAGGGGGCGAGCCCTGTGCGGAGTGGGGCCCCGCAGCCTCGAGCCACCGGCCTCTCCTGGCTGGGGGCCTGGGCGGCGTGGGCAGGCAGGCACAGTCTCCACTGTGCGGCTGTGACTGCGGGCCAGTCCGGCGGCCTCACCCGCTCTGGGGACAGTGGCGCGTCTCAGGGTCGCCGGAGGGCAGCCAGAGCAGCAGAGGGTGGCGCTCAGGGCGGGCCTGCGCGGTGAGCAGGGCCTTCACAGGCTGGCGCCGGAGCCTGGGCAGCACCTGTGCACCCGTGCTCAGCGGGCGAGACTAGAGCAGAACAGCGGCTCAGTGACGTTCGGCCAAGAGTGTCTAACCCTCTACCAGATGGACTGCATCCTTCGGTTTTCTTGCATTTTCAGTATAGACTTGACGAAGGTACACGCCTTCTGTATAGCTGTGATCACCACACACGTGTTCATGTGTTTACTCGGCCTACTTTAAAGTGCGTTTACTGGGGTTTCCGCTAGTCCTTCCATGGGTTAGCCAAGCGCCAGCAGCGCAGGCAGCCATGTTGCGGCGACCGCGGAGCCCCTGCACGCTCCTGCTCGGAGGGCTGCGCCCGCAGCCGTCTGTCAGCGGCCCTCTGCTTGTCAGGCCTCTGCGAACGAGGACTTCTGGCCCTCATGGTTCATGGTCGGGGGGGAGAAGCAGGCCCACCAGCAGCACCCACAGAGCCATGTCTGAGGCCTGATGGATGGCCGGGCAGGGGGAACACGCAGCCGTGGGGCGGCAGGGCAGGGCCCCGGAGAGCCGGACGCGTGGGCGGGCTTGGGGAGGAGCCAGGCGGGGGAGGCGCCGCCCATCTGCGGGCCGGGACCGCCCTGCGTGGTCCAGCCCCCAGGGCAGCCGCGCTGCTGTCTGCTGGGTCATTCTGGGCTCAGCATCTCATGCTCACCTTTTTGCTTCTGCTAAACTGACTTTTTTGGATAAATTTTTAGAACAGATATCTTTAGAACTCTTGACAAATAGAGCGTCTGTGTTTTCAAAAAACAGTTTTAGTGGTGAAAAAAAGGTTTATACCTATATACATGCATTTTTTTAATAAAAATAATACAAAAAGTTTTGTGGATTAAGAGTCTCCTCTTAATTATGTAAACACAATATAGTATTTTTTAAAAACTGCCAATAAGCAAACAAGGAAAGGAGGACAGCCCAGTGCCATAAACCTTGGACAGGTGGGCAGGGAGACAGGGATCTCAGTGGGCTGGCTGCCTGTGTAAACCAGAACAGTCAGGAACCTACGACCGGACCCGCGGAGGGTGGTGGAGAGCTCACGGTGCTGGAGAAGGTGGAAGACGTGGAGGAGAGAGGTGTGGGGGTGAGGGGCCCCCACAGCCGCAGGGAACTCAGCGTCAAGTGCAAGGAGAGGTCCCTGAGTTGTAGCTTTAACGCCGAGCCTGCAGATTGAAAGCATGTGGTGTGTCCCCGAAAGGCTGATACCCAGCAGTCTGTATCCAGGTACATCGTAGTGAAGGGGGTCTTTCAAGGACAAGGGCTTGTTAGGTTTCTAAACTGAAGAAGCAGTTAAAACGAGGCTCGTTTCAGATTTTTCCCTGGCACGGTTCAGTGCCGTCGGGGTGACGTCCCTGTGTCGACATGGTTCTCACGGCAGGTACGTGTGGGCCGAGGCATGCAGCCGGGTCATTTGTAATCACAGTGGACTCCAGCTCCTTGAGGGCGTCTCAGGAGCATGGCTGGAGGACAGTCAGTAAAACAGGAAGGGAGAGCACTGGGAGGGGACATGCGTTGGGAGCCAGCGGCCAGGCTGAGCGCGGGCGCAGAGCGGGATGTCCGCGTTATCCCGGGCAGCACCGGAGCAGCGTGCGCAAGCCGGCAGACTGGGAGCCAGGACAAGCCGCCCCCAGCCCAGGTGGCAGCGGGAGTGCTGCTGCAAGTGGAAACAGACGTAAGGGGCACGAGCAACCAGAAGGGCTTGGACTTGCTCGTGTTCTGGCTTTTTTAAGCAGTGCTTTTCAAACCTTTTTTGGCTGGGGCTGA
>SJYX01010066.1:51480-63912 GCA_006410675.1 Oreotragus oreotragus | reverse complement strand
CAAGTCGCAAATTATTCATACTGGAGGATCTGGCACCCACTCTGGTAAGCCAAACACACCAAGCGACCCACCTAGGCCATAATAAACTGGAAGAGATAATTCAAAAATATTTCTTGGTCCCTCCCCCTCCCACCTTCCCTATGCAGGACAGAATCTCAGAACTGCACTGCCTGCTCACCGGTCAAGGCTGCCTCTCAGCACAGACAGAAACCTTCGGAGATCCAGCTAAAAGGCACATTGGCCTTTGACCACCTGGAAGTGGACTTCACTGAAATGAAGCCTCACTGCCACTACCGTTATCTGCTGGTCATTGTATGTACATTCTCGGGATGGGTAGGAGTTCTTCCTACCCAGACTGAAAGAGCATCAGAAGTAGTCTGGTGAGTGCTTAGGGAGATAATTCCTAGATTCAGATTTCCTGCCAGCACTGGATCAGACAATGGCCCAGCTTCCATAGCTAATTTAGTACAACAAGCAAAACTTTAAACTTGAAATGGAAATTACATACAGCATATAGGTCCCAGAGTTCTGGGATGGTGGAAGGAACCAACCAGATACTTAAAGAGACACACTCCAACTGGATCATAGAGACTGTGCTTCTGGGTGGACTTGTTTCCAGTGACTCTTCTGAGACTCAGGATGACCCCATGGCCCCACGGCTATTCTTTGTATGAAACTGTATGGGAGGCCCCCCTCCCATAATAAAACAGATGTCAACAAATTTGCCTCAGGTAAGGGGAGATGAGAGTTCACAGCAGAAGAAACAACTGGGTAATGTAATAAATCACGTAACTACCACATGCCCAAGGTCAGGGAGGTGGCCGTGAGGAGCTACCCCACACCCGAGGTCAGGGGAGGAGGCCAAGAGGAGCAACCCCACATCCAAGGAGTGGCGGCTGCGTGGTCAAAGGAGGGCTGAGAGGAGCTATTCCATGTTCAAGATCAAGAGGGGCAGCTGTGAGGAGATACCCCTCGTCCAAGGTTAGAGAAAGCCAAGTAAGATGGTAGGTGTTGTGAGAGGGCATCAAAGGGCAGACACACTGAAATCATAATCACAGAAAACTAGCTAGTCTTATCATGGGAGATGAGAGTTCACAGCAGAAGAAACAACTGGGTAATGTAATAAATCACGTAACTACCACATGCCCAAGGTCAGGGAGGTGGCCGTGAGGAGCTACCCCACACCCGAGGTCAGGGGAGGAGGCCAAGAGGAGCAACCCCACATCCAAGGAGTGGCGGCTGCGTGGTCAAAGGAGGGCTGAGAGGAGCTATTCCATGTTCAAGATCAAGAGGGGCAGCTGTGAGGAGATACCCCTCGTCCAAGGTTAGAGAAAGCCAAGTAAGATGGTAGGTGTTGTGAGAGGGCATCAAAGGGCAGACACACTGAAATCATAATCACAGAAAACTAGCTAGTCTTATCATATGGACCACAGCCTTTTTTAACTCAATGAAACTAAGCCATGCCTTGTGGGGCCACCCAAGATGGGAGGGTCATGGGGGAGAGGTCTGACAGAATGTGGTCCACTGGAGTAGGATATGGCAAACCACTTCAGTATTCTTGCCTTGAAAACCCCATGAACAGTATGAAAATGCAAAATGATAGGATACTGAAAGGGGAACTCTCCGGGTCAGTAGGTGCCCAATATGCTACCAGAGATCAGTGGAGAAATAACTCCAGAAAGAATGAAGGGAAAGAGCCAAAGCAAAAACAGTATCCAGCTGTGGATGTGACTGGTCTGATGTGGAAGCTTCCAAAGTGTCCAATGTTTCCAATGTGAAAGCAAGGTCTGATGCTGAAAAGAGCAATACTGTACAGGAAACTGGAATGTCAGGTCCAGGAATCAAGGCAAATTGGAAGTAGTCAAACAGGAGATGACAAGAGTGAACACCGACATTCTAGGAATCAGCAAAATAAAATAGACTGGAATCAGTTCAGTTCAGTTCAGTTCAATCGCTCAGTCATGTTGGACTCTTTATGGATGTGAAAGTTGGACTGTGAAGAAAGCTGAGTTGAAAAAGTTGGCTTAAAGCTCAACATTCAGAAAACGAAGATCATGGCATCCAGTCTCATCACTTCATGGGAAATAGATGGGGAAACAGTGGAAACAGTGTCAGACTTTATTTGGGGGGGCTCCAATATCACTGCAGATGGTGACTGCAGCCACGAAATTAAAAGACCCTTATTCCTTGGAAGAAAAATTATGACCAACCTAGATAGCATATTCAAAAGCAGAGACATTACTTTGCCGACTAAGGTCCGTCCAGTCAAGGCTATGGTTTTTCCTGTGGTCATGTATGAATGTGAAAGTTGGACTGTGAAGAAAGCTGAGGGCCGAAGAATTGATTCTTTTGAACTGTGGTGTTGGAGAAGACTCTTGAGAGTCCCTTGGACTGCAAGGAGATACAACCAGTCCATTCTGAAGGAGATCAACCCTGGGATTTCTTTGGAAGGAATGATGCTAAAGCTGAAACTCCAGTACTTTGGCCACCTCATGCGAAGAGTTGACTTATTGGAAAAGACGCTGATGCTGGGAGGGATTGGGGGCAGGAGGAGAAGGGGATGAGGATGAGATGGCTGGATGGCATCACTGACTCGATGGACGTGAGTCTGAGTGAACTCCAAGAGTTGGTGATGAACAGGGAGGCCTGGCGTGCTGTGATTCATGGGGTCACAAGGAGTCGGACATGACTGAGCGACTGAACTGAACTGAACTGAAATGCATAGCCACTAAGATATGTCAGCTAAATCTAGCCTGTTATCCTCAATGGAATTCAATTTCTTTAAACATCACCTTGGATGGCTTAAATCCCCCTCTCTGTTTTACTGTTGACGTGGGATTCTGGGTGTGGTAGTGGCTCTTAATGTTGCTTTGCTTATTTTAAACTCACAACCAGCTTTCATGCGGATTTAAATCGAATCACTCTGCCCAGCAGTGCTCCTCTTTATTGTTTAAAAGCTGATCACATCTCTTTCTGAAAAGCACAGAGTACTTGTTACCCTTGCTATGAAGCAGCCACGATTTACTGGGCTGAAAAATCAATATCTGATTGAATCCAGCTCATGCTCCTCTCTGGAATTCTTATTGCCTCTCAACTGACAGCCTTGCATCGCTGTCCCACCCAGGCATTTACCTTCAAACTCTGGAGGGAAAAGAATCCATTTTCCAATGAATGAAAAGAACACTAAAGGAATGATTTTAAACACCAAAGAGAAATTCAGCCTTACTTGGGAGCTGAGCAGATGATCCTTGGGCAAGAAAATAAATGATAAGTTTCAAGCTAAACCAGAGGTCTATTTTATAATGTTCAGCTAGCTGGAAGGAGCCACTGTCTGGAACCTACTATGAATTCTCTTTAAAGAGGTGTTATCTCTTCTATATGTTTTTAAATACATGATCTGGAAGAACTGGCATCCCTTCTATGGAGACATCATTCTGAAACTCACCTAGTATAGAAAGTGGAGCTATTGAGAACTGCCACTTTCTCCTTTGGCCATGAGTTTCCCAAAAGAGGAAGAAGAAATTAGATTGTCATCATCTGTGTATCTGGGTCAACCCATCCCTGGGAGATAACCCCAAACTCAGGCAGATTCATCTGCACTCAGTTCTACTTTCACTGACGGGGGGCTTTAGCAACAGAAGAGCAGGACTGAAAAGCTGCCAAATTTGGCCCTTTTTTGGTGTGTGTGTGTGTGTGTGTGTGTGTGTGTGTGTGTGTGTGTGTGTAGGTGGGTTGCTGAGCCTAAGAAAAGTCTGAGGGAAAAGGTTTTGCTCCATCTCCCTCTGGATAGGATGGAAACATTTACCTGAGAGGTCAGCTAGGCAGAGTAGAGAGTTTATTTAAATGACATTAAACCAATATGCTTCATTTCTAGCTAAAAAAAGAGCCCCCAAAAAAGAGAAAAATGCATGAAGAGAGTTCCTGAAGACTCCTGGTTTTGAACGTGGGTTAAGGCTAGGGGCTGGCAGGGAAAGAGGAATTTAACTCAGGTTGGCAAACAGGGTTAAAGTCTAAATAGAGAACCGGTATGCTGAGGAGATAATATGACAAAATTGCAGAAATTGATGGTTTCTAATTTCTACATGGTATTTCATGTCAAGTGTGCCTCATATAATCATTGTTTAATTTATAGTTTTTCACTCATCTTTGTAATATATAAAATCAAAGAGTGGCTCTAACCAGAGTCATTTTTGAAATGCAGTAGCCAAGACTTGAGGAAGGACATTAAGACCTTCACCATGTAGAGAGAGATCATCTTATGGAGATGATACTTCAGATTGCCTATAGGTCACCTAAAGGCCTATAGGGTAGACTGGGCAAGAAAAGGTAATGATAGACACTGCAAGAGAACACAGGCAAAGTCTGCTGGACTACGTAAGTTGAGAACACAAGAGTTGAAAGTCCAGGAGACAAGGGCAATGAGAGTTTATAGTATCAGAGTGGAAAGAACAGCAAAAAAAAAAAGAAAAGAAAACACTAGAAATATGCAGAAGCTCCCTGTGAGTGTTCACCAGAGTACTAATCAGCAATGAAGAAACTATCTGAGGCCAGGAAAAGAGACTTTCAAAGATTACAGTGGACAGTATTTGGTGGTCACACAGAATCAGAAATGGTGCCTGTTGCCACCAGTCGACAGTATTTGGTGGTCACACAGAGTCAGAAATGGTGCCTGTTGCCACCAGTCAGACTGAAAAACTCATCATTCATGAAATATTTGATAGAGTGCTCAGAATTATCTTATCTCAGTAGGGAGGAAAATTAGCCCTAGGAAATGATGCTCTGATTTTTTTTTCTGACAAATCTTAAAAGCGAGAATGATCAATACTGTTTCCAAGTAATTTAACTGCATCTCAAATAAAGATAAGAATATTTACAGAAGCATAAAAATAACACCTCAACAAGGTAAAACTTACATTGTCTAAAATCCAATAAAAGATAACCATGCATGCAAAGAAGCAAGAAAATATGACTTATAATAATGAGAGAAAACAGTTCATTGAAATGGCCAAGAACTAAAACAGAATTGAATTACCTTAGAGGGTCATTAAAACAGTTGTTAAAACAGTATTCCATGTATTCAGTAGCTAAGAAAAAAGATTAAGTATGGAAGATAGTTTAAAAGACTCAAATAAAACTTTTAGAGATTAAAAACATCAATATCTCAGATTTTTAAAACTAATAATACTGGATGGGATCAATGGCAGATTAGATGTGGCAGAAGATATTATTAATAGTTAACTTGAAGATGTAGAAATAGAAACTATCCAAAATGAAACCCAGACAAAAAAGAAAAATTATTTCACTAATCATATTAAATGTGGATGGGCTGAAAATCTCAAACAAAAGGCAAAGATTGTCAGATCAGATAAATATATCAAGACTGACCCATAACTACCTACAAAAAAAAAAAAACCATTTAAATATAAATACACAAATAGGTTTAAAAAAAATTTTAAGGAAAAAGATATATCATACTAAAACTAATAGAAAGTTGGAGTAACAATATCCATAAAGCATATTTTAGAGCAAATAATATAACCAGAGGTAAATACAGTCATTTCATAATAACAAGGATTTACTTCATCAAGAATTAACAAGCCTAAACATTTATGCACCTGATAACATAGCTTCAAAATATATAAAGCAAAAGAAAAGAAAAGCAAAGAGAAATAGATAAATCTACAATTAGAGTCTAAGATTTTAACAGCTCTGTCTCAATAATTGGTAAGGATATACAAATTTGAACAATATTATCAATGAACTTGACCTAATTGACTTTTATAGAACTCTTCAAGCAACAAGAGAGGACACACTTTTTGAATGCACACACACACACAAAAATTACTAAGATCATTTTATAGGCCATAGATAGGCCTCAAAACATGTTAAAAGATTAGACTTACACAAAGCATGTTGTCTAAACACATTGGAATTAAACTGAAAATCTTTGTATAATTATCCAGTATGCCCACCAAGAAAAATAGTGTGGTCTGAGGTCAAAGGCTGAAGCAGGAATGCTAAAAAGGAAATAGTCACCAGAGATTGTCATGACTGGAAACCTGTAAGTAGGCATTATCCAGAGAGGCAGGGAATTTATAAGGATATTGGGAATAGGTAAATTCCATTTGAGTTAGGTTGAGTCTAAGTAATTATGAACTCTTTGAAAGGAAGTATCACAGACTGATATAGGGATACAACTAGAGACTCAGAGATAAGGTCTAGAATTTTAAATATGTAAGTTATTAGAGTGGTTTAAGCTCTGGGAAATCCAATGGACGGAGTAGCCTGGTGGGCTGCAGTCCATGGGGTCGCTAACAGTCGGACAGACTGAGCAACTTCACTTTCACTTTTCTCTTTCATGCATTGGAGAAGGAAATGGCAACCCACTCCAGTATTCTTACCTGGAGAATCCCAGGGATGGGGGAGCTTGGTGGGCTGCCGTCTATGGGGTCACATAGAGTCGGACACGACTGAAGTGACTTAGCAGCAGCAGCAGCAAGCTCTGGGAACAAGGGGTGGCCCAGAGGAAAACAATAGAGAGAGAAGAGAAATGGGCCAAGTTATGATAAAGACATCCAACCACAGCTATGGTCAAAGAAGAAGCTTCAAGGAGGTAGGAGACAGGCAGATGGTGTTTTTGTGAAGGCCAAAGATAAAGATAAGAGTTTTACAAGAAAAAAAGTTGGTCAATGTGTGGGTCAATATCAGAGAGCACAGTTCAAGAAAGTGAAAGTAGAGAAAACCATGGGCTTTTGGACCAGAGTTTTCTGTGTCCTTTCAGGAGATCAGCCTCAATAAAGTGGTGTGAACTCTAAAATACAGAGGGCTGGTACAAGAGGAAAGAAGATTGAGCCACGGGTGTGGGTCATCCTTTCTGGAAGTTTGATAAGACATGGAAGAATCCTGCATGTCAAACATGCCAAGCATCTCAGCAGTCCTTAAACAAATGAGGTCCTTTCACTTCTTCCCCTCTTCCCACTGCCTGTAATCTTAGGAGAAATTAATGTTCTTTCCCTACTTAGTAATATTTTCCCCTTCAGAGTACAGATCTGTTTTTTATTCACAAACATCCATCCTCCTGAACAGAGTAGGTGTCAAGGGGTGGGTACATGACTACATATAGAGTCAATTGGCAGATGGATTGAAAATTTGAAAAAGGGCATCTTATCTTGTGAAACTTAAAGTAGAGCTAATACAGAGAAGGAGATGGAGATGAAAAAAGGGAGAGAGAGAAAGAGGATGGAGATGGAGACAGAGGCACTTTTAAAAGAAAGATCGAAATTCTCAACAACTTAGTTGAGCCCCTTGTTCCATCCATGCAGGCAACAACCACCCCCTCTTCCTTATGACATGAGCTAATACCATCCTTTTTCCCTTGAGTTAGTTTGAATTAAGTGTATATCACTTGCAACTGAAAAAGCCCAAACAACCAGATGTCCTTCACCCTTTCTTCTCCCCACTTTCATTACTTAGAAATCTGCTGCCTATCTTTCAAGTTCAAAGAAAAATGCTGCTTGGTCTTTGATGTCCTGAAAATGAAAGTCACTCAGTCATGTCCGACTCTTTGCGACCCCATGGACTATAACCCACCAGGCTCCTCTGTCCATGCAATTCTCCAGACCAGAATACTGGAGTGAGTTGCAATTCCCTTCTCCAGGGATCAAACCCAGGCCTCCTGCACTGCAGGCAGATTCTTTACCAGCTGAGTCACCAGGGAAGCCCATGGTGCCCTAGAGGTATGCTAATAAACTGACTCAAAAAAGAAAGAAAGAAAAAAAGGAAAGAAAGAAAGAAAAGAAACAAACTCAGTTTTTGTGGTGTTTGCTGATTTTTATGATGTAAATACTCACACTGTGGCTGATTTCAAGCAACCAACATGAAGTTACTGAACACAGATTTGAGAAAATATGGACAGAATCAGAGTAAACTGGGTCACATCTCCAGGTCCTGATGGCAGAACTGGATATAGGGTGGCAGCTATAAGAAGTTGCCTGCCCTTGACACTACATACTCAGTGCAAAAGTCTCCGTGTCCCGAATGACAAAGCCCACTTGCCCTTGTTGAGTTTTCTCAATTAATCTGTCCTTCCACCCTCCTCACCTCTGCTCTTCTGGGTCAGAGTCTTGATGCTATTCCAGTAAGCACACCCTGTGCATCACACCCATTGGTCACATTTTTGTCCTAGTGCCCAAGTGGGAGCCCCTCAGTGATGGGAAGTGTGTCTGGTTCATCCTTGTCTTCTTAGAGCTGGACTTCCAGAAGGTGTCAGGAATACTTGTGGAATGAGGAAGTAGCTCTAGTGGCAAAAGAGCCAATGGGAAGGTGGACGAAGCCTGTGCATATCTGAAGGTAGAGGGACTGCTAGTGAAGAAGGAAATATTAGAAAATATTCTCAAACTTTGGAAAAGAAGGAAGCAAGGTGCTTCAGAGATTGAGATGGGCAATAGGAAGAGGCAAGATAGGCAATTTGGAAGGAAGTGATGAAGAACTGATGCTTTTGAACTGTGGTGTTGGAGAAGACTCTTGAGAGTCCCTTGGACTGCAAGGAGATCCAACCAGTCCATTCTAGAGGAGATCAGTCTTGGGTGTTCTTTGGAAGGAATGATGCTAAAGCTGAAATTCCAGTACTTTGGCCACCTCATGAAAAGAGTTGACTCATTGGAAAAGACTCTGATGCTGGGAGGGATTGGGGGCAGGAGGAAAGGGGGACAACAGAGGATGAGATGGCTGGATGGCATCACTGACTCGATGGACGTGAGTTTGAGTGAACTCTGGGAGTTGGTGATGGACAGGGAGGCTTGGCATGCTGTGATTCATGGGGTCACAAAGAGTCGGACATGACTGAGTGACTGAACTGAACTGATGAGAATTCATCTGGGCATGGAGACAAAAAATGCGCCAAGGGAGGAGAGGGAATATGGAAATTGATGCTCCTTCTTCCAGGGAAGCAGAGACATGGAGAGGAAGACAGAGGGGAGGGTCTGGGGTGAGGACATCAGGTTCAGAGGAGCTACAGGGGTTTAAGATACAATAGAACAAAGCTTGGGCCCAAATGAGCATCTTCAAAGTCAGCAGTTCTCACATGTACGATTCTGCACCAAATTCAAACTCATGATTTCCAGCAATGACCCAGGAACCATACTTAAAACCGCAATTACTCTCTGAGAATAAAGAGCTAGTCAGCTATCCAGCTCTTCGCTCAAACACATCTCATTCTCCTGATTTACTTTTCCAGGGCTGTGCCTGACAATGCTTCCGAAGCCAGTACTTGGGGTGGCCATGCCCAGCCAGCGGGGGCAGCAGGGAGAATTAAACTCAGCCAACTGTAGCAGGCCAGAAGTTACACCACGTTGCCCTGACAACTAATGGGCAGAGCTCGGGAGAGATAGATGGAGATGGCTGAGGTCAATGGGTAATAAAATCCTAGTTAAAGACTGGTTTTTCTCTCCTTCATTTCTGCTGATATAAACATGAGGGAGAAAAGAAAAAGATAATTGGGAGTCAGCTTCCCTTAGAGATGTGCCAGGCAAGAATTGCAGATTCTAAGCACAAAGCCCTGAGCTGAACTGAGGGCCAAACCAGGACACATCTAGATACTCAAAGAGTCTGCTCAGAAATGATGCTCTCAAACACAAACCAAAGGTATGGGGGAGGAAAGACCCAAGCTTTTTCTGAGCTCTTACTGTGTGTAAACTATAGCCTTGGGAAGGAGATATAAACAGGAAGCTTCAAGAGATAGAATAGGCTCTGCCTGTTCGGCCTTAAATCTCATCTCTGACATTTATTATCCTAGGAACCTGGAGCTTTGTGCCAGAGACCAGCCCTAAGTCCAAGGTGTGTGAAGATAGCCCTTGCTTCACAAGATTGTGGGGTGGTCCAGGAGATAATGAGGGTAAAGGAGCCCTGGCTTGGGGTAAGCACTGAATGAAGAGCAACCCATAATGATAACTGCCATCATATGTCTTCAGTCCATGCAAGCAACATTCTCAAGCCTCTATACCCATTTCCTCCTAGAAGGCCTTCAGGAAAAATGCCTGTGCATACTCAATTTGCAAATGATGACACAAGGAACAGAGAGATTAAGTAACCTGCCCAAGATTACATGGGTGGTAAGTAGTCGAGCCAGGGCTGGTACCAGGCCATCTAGCTCCAGAACCTGGGCTATACAACCACATCCACAATACAGATGTGTGCTTAGTTGCTCAGTCATGTCCATCTCTTTGCAACCCCATGGACTGTAGCCCACCAGGCTCCTCTGTCCATGGGGATTCTCCAGGCAAAAAAACTGGAGTGGGTTGCTATGTCCTCCTCCAGGGAATCTTCCCAACCCAGGGATCGAACCCAGGTCCCCAGCATTGCAGTGGATTCTTTACTGTCTGAGCCACCAGGGAAGATGAGTTATCAAAAATAAGGAGCAGGGAGAACAAGATGTCAGAGGAGTAGGTAGACATGGAGTACATCTCTCTCCACAGATACAACGGGAGTACTTCAGACACAGAAATGCATACAGAACACCAGCTGAGCATGGACAGGAGGACCTGACCATTGGAAAAGAATATATAGACCCACACAAAACTCAGTAGGTCAAAGGAACGGGGGCGGGGGAGATGTGTATAAGAGACAGGCCTATAGGTCACCTAAAGGCCTATAGGGTAGACTGGGCAAGAAAAGGTAATGATAGACACTGCAAGAGAACACAGGCAAAGTCTGCTGGACTACGTAAGTTGAGAACACAAGAGTTGAAAGTCCAGGAGACAAGGGCAATGAGAGTTTATAGTATCAGAGTGGAAAGAACAGCAAAAAAAAAAAGAAAAGAAAACACTAGAAATGTCAAAGGAACGGGGGCGGGGGGGGGTGGGGAACGGGAGTATTTGTAGGACTGGACCTATCCTCAGCGAATGGGGGAACTGAAGCAGGGGTCTGATCCCCATGGAGGGGCAATTGTCTGAGTCAGAGGAGAAACATTCAAGGCTGAGAGTGAAACAGCTGGTCTGTGGCAGCCTAAATGGAATGAGACTCAGACAGTCCTTGCCGCAGCCATACATATGCCAGGCAGGAACACGGGTCTCCTGGAAGGGGCAGAGGCTGGGAGCTGGAATTTAGGGATTATGGAGCAATCCCAGGGCGAGGGCTGCTGTTGACTGTGTAGGGGAGGTGAGGGAGGAGATCGCGGTGGGAAGTGCCTGTGGCAGAAAGCCAGGCAGCCATAGAAGCAAGGTGATACTGCTGAGTCATGAGTAGGGGGGGTGTGAACCGTCACCATAGCCTCTCTCTCCCCACACGCCAGCATTGGCAGTTAAACCATAGAGAGGCTGGCCCATCAAATGCCTGATGCATTGAACTACAGAGTAGGACCCCGCCCAGGATGCTCCTTTCATTGATTGATGCACCAGTCTACAGAGTAGGACCCCAGCCAGGGGGGCCCCCTCTATGTGTCTGATGCACTGAACAACAGAGAAGGACCCCAAGCAAAGGATCCCTCTAAGTGCCTAATCTACAGACCTACGGAGAAAGATGGCCAAAGAGGCCTTCTGATCGCCAGCTACAAGAGGCTCTGATAGGGCCATAATTCCTGCCACGGAGGCAGTCCACGTCCCTGCACGCTTGGCGCCGCCAGGGTCCATGCAAGCCAAGCAGCTGCACCACCCTCACGCTCAGCTCTCACTGGGGTAGAGCTGCCAGAGACCAAAAAAAAAATTTTTTTAATCTTGTGTGTAAGCGTGCAGGGTCACTTCAGTCCTGTCCAACTCTTTGCGACCCTATAGACTGTAGCCTGCCAGGCTTCTCTGTCAGAGAGGGGGTTCTCCAGGCAAAAATACTGGAGTGTATTAGCCAGTACTGGTTGCCATACCCTTCTAGAGCACTATATTTCCTGCTGCCCTAGCTGCCAACCCCCCTGAGTACCTGGTGCTGCCAGAACCCCTGTGACCCAAGCAGCTGCACCACCTCCACACCTGGCCCTCACGGGGGCAAATCCAAGACCTCCAGGGCAGCCTCAGAAGCTAAACCCCAGTGAACGACCCACATGTAGAGGTGAAAATAAAACCACAATTGAAACCCAGGGGCAATGTGGCTAAAGAAGAAGACCCAAAACCTTCCCACCAGCTGTACAAGCTGCAGATTAAATCCACATGATCAACTAAGCAGACTCTGTTTCTATGGAATATATAAAAGGCCATTGAGAGCTGCCACAAAAGAAAACACACTAGCTCTGATAGCTGTGGACACTGGAGGCAAGAACACACAGGAGTAGGACCAGATTAGAATCTGAGCTGCCCCCACAGCAGGTCCAGAGATCAGTAGTGTTGGAGGGCATCCTAGGGAGGTAAGGCCAACTGTGATTCCCAGTGCAGGAAAGGACTCTGACAGCAGAGACTCAAGAAAAACATTTATTATTCTTATATTCTGACTTGTTCTGTAGACTCTTTTGGT
>SJYX01010066.1:37570-49994 GCA_006410675.1 Oreotragus oreotragus | reverse complement strand
CTTCAGTCGTGTCCGACTCTGTGCGACCCCATAGAGGGCAGCCTACCAGACTCTAGAAGGGATCAATAGCAGAATATCTGAAGCAGAAGAATGAATCAGTGAGCTGGAAGATAAATGGTGGAAATAACTTCTGAAGAGCAGAATAAAGTAAAAAGAATGAAAAGAGCTGAGGACAGTCTCAGAGACCTCTGGGACCATATCAAATACATCAACATTCGAACTACAGGGGTCCCAGGAGAAGGTAATGGCAACCCGCTCCAGTGTTCTTGCCTGGAGAATCCCAGGGACAAGGGAGCCTGGTGGGCTGTCTCTGGGGTCGCACAGAGTCGGACACGACTGAAGCGAGTTAGCAGCAGCAGCAGCAGGAGGAGGAGAAGAAGAGAAAAAGAAAGGGTATGAGAAAATTTTCGAAGAGATTATAGTTGAAATTTTCCCCAACATGGAAAAGGAAATAGCCAATCTATTCAAGAGGCACAAAGAGTCCCATACAGGATAAACCCAAGGAGAAACATGCCAAGACATATACTAATCAAACTAACAAAGACTAAACACAAAGAAAGAATATTAAAAGCAGCAAGGGAAAAGCAACAAGTAACATACAAGGGAAACCCCATATGGTTAACAGCTGATCTTTCACCAGAAACTCTGCAGGCCAGAAGGGAATGGCAGGATATGTTTAAAGTACAGAAAGGGAAAAATCTACAACCAAGATTACTGTACCCGGCAAGGGTCTCACTCAAAATTGATGGAGAAATCAAAAGCTTTCCAGACAAGTAAAAGTTAAGAGAATCCAGTACCACCACACCAGGTTTACAACAAATGTTAAATGGATTTATATAGTCAAGAAATACAATAGAAGAAAAAAGACCTACAAAATCAACCCCAAATAATTAGAAAATGGCAATAGGAATACATATATCAATAATTACCTTAAATGTATGTGGATTAAATGCTCCAACCAAAAGACACAAACGGGCTGAAAAACAAGACCCATATATATGCTGTCTACAAGAAACCCACTTCAGACTTCAAGACACATATAGACCGAAAATGAGAGGCTAGAAAAATATATACCATGCAAATTGGAAGCAAAAGAAGCTGGAGTAGCAATCTTCATATCAGACAAAATAGACCTTAAAATAAAGAAGATTACAAGCGATAAGGAAGGACACTACAGAATGATCAAAGGGTCAATCCAAAAGGAAGACATAACAACTGTAAATATCTATGCACCCAACATAGGAGTACCTCAATACATAAGACAAACACTAACAGACATAAAAGGAGAAATGGACAGTAATAGAATAATAGTAGGAGACTTTAACACCCCACCACTCACACCAATGGACAGATCATCAAAACAGAAATTTAATAAGGAAACACAAGTCTTAAATGATACATTAGATGAGATGGATCTCATTGATATCTTCAGGACATTCCACCCAAATACAGAATACAACTTCTTCTCAAATGCACATGGAACATTCTCCAGGATAGACCACATCTTGGGTCACAAATCAAACCTCAGTAAATTTAAGAAAATTGAAATTGTATCAAACGTCTTGTCCGACCACAATGCTATGAGACTAGATATCAATTACAATAAAAAACTGTAAGGAACACAAACACATGGAGATGAAACAACACATTTCTAAATAACTAACAGATTACTGAAGAAATCAAAAGGGAAATTAAAAGATTTCTAAAAACAAATGACAATGAAAACACAAAAACTCAAAGCCTATGGGATGCAGCAAAAGCAGTTCTAAGAGGGAAGTTTATAGAAATACAATCCTACCTCAAGAAATAAGAAAAACATCAAATAGACAACCTAACTTCACATCTAAAACAACTGGAAAAAGAAGAAGAAAAACCCAAATGTAGTAGAAGGAAAGAAATCATAAAGATGCTAGCAAAAATAAATGAAAAAGAAATGAAAGAAATAATAGTAAAGATTAATAAGACTGAAAGCTGGTTCTTTGAGAAGATAAACAAAATTGACAAGCCCTTTGCCAGACTCATCAAGAGAAAAAGAGAGAAGAATCAAATCAACAAAATTAGAAATGAAAAAGGAGAGGTTACAACAGACAATGGAGAAATATGAAGGATTATAAGAGACTATTATGAACAATTATATGCCAATAAAGTAGATAACTGGAAGAAATGGACAGATTCTTAGAAAAGTTCAATCTTCCGAGACTGAACCAGTAAGAAATAAAAATTATGAACAACCCAATTACAAGCACTGAGATTAAAGCTGTGATCAAAAATCTCCCAAAAACAAAAGCTCAGGACCAGATGGCTTCACAAGAGAATTCCATCAAACATTTAGAGAAAAGCTAATGCCTATCCTTCTAAACTCTTTCAAAAAATTGCAGAGGAAGGAACACTTCGAAACTCATTCTACAAGGCCACCATCAACCTGATGCCAAACCTAGACAAAGACAGCACACACACAAAAAGGAAACTATCACTGATGAACATAGATGCAAAAATCCTCAACAAAATTTTAGCAAACAGAATTCAGCAATACATCAAAAAGCTCATACACCGTAATCAAGCTGGGTTTATTCCAGGGATGCAAGGATTCTTCAATATATGCAAAACAATCAATGTGATATACCATATTAACAAATTGAAAGATAAAAACCATGTGATCATCTCAATAGATTCAGAAAAAGCCTTTGACAAAATTCAGCACCTATTTATGATTAAAACCCTTCAAAAAAATAAGCATAGAAGGAACCTACCTCAACATAGTAAAAGCCATATATGAGAAGCCTACAGCAAACATTATTCTCAACGGTGAAAAACTGAAAATATTTCCCCTAACATCAGGGATAAGACAAGGGTGTCCAGTTTCACCACTATTATTCAACATAGTTCTGGAAGTCATGGCTACAGCAATAAGAGAAGAAAAATAAATAAAAGGAATCCAGATTGGAAAAAAAGTAGTAAAGTGCTCACTGTTTGCAGATGACATGATACTGTACATGGAAAACCCTAAAGATATAATTACTAGAGCTAATCAGTGAATTTAGCAGCAGCAGCAGGATACAAAATCAATACACAGAAATCACTTGCTTTTCTATATACAAACAATGAAAAATCAGAAAGAGAAATTAAAGAATCAATCCCATTCACCATTGCAACAAAAAAAACTAAATAGCTAGAAGTAAACTTACCTAAGGAGACAAAAAAAAAAAAAACTGTACACAGAAAATTATAAAACACTGATGAAAGAAATCAAAGATGACATAAACTGATGGAGAGATATTTCATGTTGAGAATATGGAATGGAGAAAATCAATATTGTGAAAATGACTATACTACCAAATGCAACTACAGATTAAATGCGATCCCTATCAATTACAAATGGCATTTTTCACTGAACTAGAACAAAAAAAAATTCACAATTCATATGGAAACACAAAAGACCCTGAATAGCCAAAGCAATCTTGAGAAAGAAGTATGGAGCTGGAGGAATCAACCTTCCTGACTTCAGGTTACACTACAAAGCTACAGTCATCAAGACAGTACGCTACTGGCACAAAAACAGACATATAGACCAATGGAACAAGATAGAAGGAGGCAAGAATATACAATGCAGCAAAGGCAACCTCTTCAATAAATGCTGCTGGGAAAACTGGACAGCTACATGTAAAAGAATGAAATTAGAACAGCACTACCTAACACCATACACAAAGATAAACTCAAAATGGATTAAAGAACTAAATGTAAGACAAGAAACTATAAAACTCTTAGAGGAAAACATAGGCAGAACACTCGATGACATAAATCAAAGCAAGATCCTCTATGACCCACCTCTTAGAGTAATGGAAATAAAAACAAAAGTAAACAAGTGGGACCTGATTAAACTTAAAAGCTTTTGCACAGCTGCTGCTGCTAAGTCACTTCAGTCGTGTCCGACTCTGTGTGACCCCATAGACGGCAGCCCACCAGGCTCCCCTGTCCCTGGGATTCTCCAGGCAAGAATACTGGAGTGGCTTGCCATTTCCTTCTCCAATGCATGAAAGAGAAAAGTGAAAGTGAAGTCGCTCAGTCTGTCCGACTGATAGCGACCCCATGGACTGCAGCCCACCAGGCTACTCCGTCCATTGGATTTTCCAGGCAAGAGTACTGGGGTGGGGTGCCATTGCCTTCCCCATTTGCACAGCAAAGGAAACTATAAGCAAGATGAAAAGACAACCCTCAGAATGGGAGAAAATAATAGCAAATGAAACAACTGACAAAGGATTAATTTCCAAAATATACAAGCAGCTCATAGAACTCAATAACAGAAAAACAAACAACCCAATCAGAAAGTGGGGAAACGACCTAAACAGACATTTCTCCAAAGACATACAGATGGCTAACAAACACATGAAAAGATGCTCACCATCACTCGTTATTAGAGAAATGCAAATCAAAACCACAATGAGATATCACCTCACACCAGAATGGCCCTCATCAAAAAGTCTACAAACAATAAATCCTGGAAAGGGTTTGGAGAAAAGAGTACACTCTTACACTGTTGGGGGGGATGTAAATTGATACAGCCACTATGGAAGACAGTATGGAGAGTCCTTAAAAGGCTAGGAATAAAATCACCATATGACCCAGCAATCCCACTTCTACGCATATACCCTGTGGAAACCAAAACTGAAAGAGGCACATGTATCCCACTTTTTGCAGCACTATTTACAATAGCTTAGTATATGGAAGCAGCCTAGATGTCCATCGACACATGAATGGATAAAGGAGTTGTGGTAAATATAGACAATGGAACATTACTCAGCCATTAAAAGGAATGCATTTGAGTCAGTTCTAATGAGGTGTATGAACCTAGAACCTATGATACAGAGTGAAGTGAGTCAGAAAGAGAAAGATAAATACGGTATTCTAACACATATATATGGAATCTAGAAAAATGATATTGAAGAATTTACTTACAGGGCAACAAAAGAAAAACAGACATAGAGAATAGACATACAGACAGGGGAGAGGGGAGGAGAGGGTGAGACATATGGAGAGAGCAACATATGTAAAATACCATTTTTTTTTTACCATATGTAAATTACCATATGTAAAATAGATGGCCAATGGGAATTTGCTGTATGGCTCAGGAAACACAAACAGGAGCTCTATACCAACCTAGAGGGGTGGGATGGGAAGGGAGATGGGAGGGAGGTTCAAAAGGAGGTAATATATGTATCAGTTCAGTTCAGTCACTCAGTCATGTCTGACTCTTTGCAACCCCATGATCCGCAGCATGCCAGGCCTCCCTGTCCATCACCAACTGCCGGAGTCCACCCAAACCCATGTCCCTTGGGTCAGTGATGCCATCCAACCATCTCATTCTCTGTTGTCCCCTTCTCCTCCTGCCTTCAATCTTTCCCAGAATCAGGGTCTTTTCAAATGAGTCAACTCTTCACATCAGGTGGTCAAAGTATTGGAGTTTCACCTTCAACATCAGTCCTTCCAATGAACACCCAGGACTGATCTCCTTTAGGATGGACTGACTGGATCTCCTTGAGGTCCAAGGGACTCTCAAGAGTCTTCTTCAACACCACAGTTCAAAAGCATCAATTCTTTGGTGCTCAGCTTTCTTTATAGTCCAACTCTCACATCCATACATGACCACTGGAAAAACCATAGCCTTGACTAGACGGACCTTTGTTGGCAAAGTAATTTCTCTGCTTTTTAATATGCTGTCTAGGTTGGTCATAACTTTCCTTCCAAGGAGTCAGCATCTTTTAATTTCATGACTGCAATCACCATCTGCAGTGATTTTGGAGCCCCAAAAAATAAAGTCAGCCACTGTTTCCACTGTTTCCCCATCTATTTGCCATGAAGTGATGGGACCAGATGCCATGATCTTTGTTTTCTGAATGTTGAGCTTTAAGCCAACTTTTTTACTCTCCTCTATGGCTGATTCATGTTGAGGTTTGACAGGAAACAACAAAATTCTGTAAAGCAATTATCCCTCAATAAAAAATTAATTAATTTTTTAGAAAATGAGGAGCATATATGTATGACTGAGTCCCTTTGCTGTCCATCTGAAATTATCACAACATTGTTGATTGGCTGTACTCCAACATAAAAAGTTTCTTAAAAAATAAAATAAAATTAGGCCCCTTCCTCTTCTGGAGAGTCTCCGAGACCAACAAGTCTGTTTTGCCTCACCGGAGACCTTCGCCTCACCCTGCCGGCTCCTCACCCTCTGGGAGGAACATGGGGCCCTGCTCGCCACGACCAGAGAAAAGCCTGCACAACAACGAAAACCCAGCACAGCCAAATAAGCCAAGGAGCCCGCATGGGGAGCTGCAGGAACAGCCAAGAAAAAAAGGCCCCTGTGACTCCAGCCTCCAGAAACTCACCTGAGAGGGTGGCTCCTGAGAGAGAGAAGGGCCAGAGTGCCCCTCCTGAGACAGGGGACAGTCTGCCTGGAAGCACATCTCTTCTCTGCCCTCGATCTCGGCGGGAACAACTCAGTCGTTAATCAACTGGGCAGATAAGCCTGATGTGGTGACACTCAGGTCCAGCCCGCGCAGCGGCTCTGTGCTGTGGGCCTGCCTCCTAAGGGATGGGTCCCCTCTCTGCCGGAGCCGCCGAGCTGCTCAAGTTCAGAGGGCTCTTCCAGCAGTGAGGACACAGGAGCAAGCGGAGGTCTTTGGATGCTTCCTGGGCCCGCCAGGTGATTCTGATACACACCTTGGGCTGAAGACTGCTGGCTTAATTACTAGATATTTCCACCAGGTGGAGGCAGACTCTACTAGTCTGAAAGTTATGGCAGCAAGACAGGCATGAAGCTGGAATGTGGATGTAGGTTTTTTGGCTAGTGACCTGAGCTGCTGAGTTGTGACAACAGCTAACCCTACCTGCAGCAGAGAGGTCCCTCTGGTGTCAGCCAGGACTTGTGAGCCTGTCCCACCTGAAGGTCCACGTCTCTGAGAGTCATCCTTCCTGTCGCATGAGGTGGCCAAAGTACTGGAGTTTCAGCTTCAGCATCATTCCCTCCAAAGAAATCCCAGGAGGTTTACTAAAATTATAATTGTAAGTGGCAAAGAAAATAAGACAGAAAGAAACCCAATTGTGATTGGCTGCATTTGTTTCCCTCTTTTCTTTGTTTTCTACAAAAACAATTATCATAAGATTAACTTTCTAAATTTAATAATGGAAAAAATGCTTGTATAATCAGTAGAATTTATATGACATATTTTAGTTTTTTCCTTAGCATTAAGTACCATTTTATTGAGCCTATTTAAATGCTACTGTGTGATGCTTAGAGAAATCAGGTGAATTATCAAATAATTCACCTTCTAATTTTAAGCTTGTCCATTTTCCTACAGAATTAATTTTTATTATGAAAACACACATAACTATTTCAAAACAATTTTTCTTGTTTAATACTCTATTCAAAATGTAATTTCAGGATTATCTCCTGAAGAGGCTCTTTTGCCAAAACTGTTTATCAGGAGACTTAAAGTGGAAAGTTATTTTTACCTATAATATGGAAAAATGTCAGCACTTTTAAAACAATTATCATAACACTAAATAACACTTTTGCAAAGGAATTAACCAATTAAGCAAGTATTTAGGTTTTTATTGACTATACAGTGCAGATTTTATGATGAAAGAATGGGGAGATTGGAAAAAGTGTAGAAATTAATTAACTTACCTTTTTTTTGAAATGATTCTGGGAATCCAGGACACAAGACTCAGAGCAAATACAAAGATCTCAGTGACTGGACCCAAGGAATCAGAAGTCATCAGTTCTCTCTTTCTCACCCTTGCTATTTCCCTTCCCACTTCTTTGATGGTCTTATCCTGACAACTTTCTTCCTTAAGGCTTCCACACCTAGTGAGGGAGTCCAAGCTACCTGCCCTAGGGTTTTATATCCTGAAGGCAGCTTCTAGTAAGGAAAGAAGCTTGGAACCATTAGAGTTCAAAGGTGTTCCCTGAATGACCCACCTCAGTTTACATGTACAGCCCTAGATCAGCCATCCTGGCAGGGCCATGGGGTCCTATGATTGGCTTTACATGGTCACTGGACCTGACCCAGCAGCACACATGAATGTCAATTTCCTCCAGAACTACATGACTGAAGCTGGGGAGAGGCAGCCCCAAGGATAGCAACTGGGAGATGGTCTAGGCCATGGAAGAGTTTGTGATGACCCACCAACTCCATCACTTCCTCATTCAGAGGAATTATAAGGGGTAATGAAATAGACTCTTCACCCTATCTCAGATGATCTTATCGCTGGGCTTCTCCTCCAGGGGATTTTGGGTGAGGTACTTCATGCAGAGCTGATTCCCTCTTGTTCCCACAACCCAGTCACCAGCACTGTGCTATACATGCCTGCTCTGTCCTTTCCAGTCCTACCTGGTAAGTGGTGGCCCCAGTGGATCCCTGAGCCATTCCCCTCCTCCAGGGCCCAGAATGCCCCTTCCTTGGCCTCCAGTGCTGCTGGGGAGAATGTAACGCATGTATTGGGAGACCCAGGGTACACAGAGCCTTCAGCCTTTCTGAGTTTCCTCCAGGGGTGGAGCTACAAAGTATTTGCTTGGAGCCGCCATGGTTAGGCTCTTTTGCGGTTGAAGCATTCATTTTTTCCACCTGGACCCTTCAGTACATGCCTTGGTTAAGACAGCAGTGGTCAGAGGTTGATTTCCTTTCAGATTGACTGTTTTGATATCCTTGTTTTATAAGGGACTCTCAAGAATCTTCTCAAGCACTGCAGTTCAAAAACTCAATTATTTGGCATTCACCCTTTTGTATGATCCAGATCTCACATCTGTACATGATTACTGGAAAAATCATAGCTTTGACACTACAGACCTCTGTAGCAAACCTAGTCCCTGTTTTTTAACACACTGTGCAGGTTTTTCATAGTCTTTCTTCCTTCCAAGGAGCAAGTGTCTTTTAATTTTGTGGCTGGAGTCAAGTTCCATATAGATTTTGGAGCCCAAGAAAATAAAATCTGCCACTGTTTCCACTTCTCTTTCATCTATATGCCATGAAGTGGTGGGACTGGATGCCATGAATGTTGAATGTTTTTTTTGTGAATAGTTGTTTGAATGTTGAGTTTTAAGCCAGCTTTTTTTCATCTCCTCTCCTTATCAATTGGTCTTTAGTTCTTTGCTTTCTCCTATTAGGGTGGTGTCATCTTCATATCTGTGGATGTTGATATTTCTCTCAGCAATCTTGATTCCATCTTGGGATTTATGCAGTCCAGCATATCGAATGATCTTTCCTACATACAAGTTCAATAATCAGAGTGACAATGTATACCTTGTCATGCTCCTTTCCCAATTTTAAATCTTTTGGTTGTTTTGTGTCTGATTCTAATCGCCATGTTTTCACCTAAATATAGACTTGCAGGAGACAGTTAATGTGATCTGCTACTCCCATTCTCTTAAGAATTTTCCTCAGTTTGCTGTGGTCCACACAATGAAAGGCTTTAACAGAGTCAGTGAAGCAGATGCAGATGTTTTTCTGGAACCCCCTTGCTTTCTCTATGGTCCAATGGATGTTGGGAATTTGATCTCTGACTCCTCAACCCAGTTTGTACTTCCGGAAGTTCTCAGTTCATGTACTGTGAAGCTTAGCTTGAAGGATTTTGAGCATTACCTTGCTAGCAAGTGAGATGAGTGCAATTGCATGATAGGTTGAACATTCTTTTGAATTGCCTTTCCTTTGGATTGGAATGAAAACTGACTTTTTCCAGCAGTGTGTCCACTGCTGAGTTTTCCAAATTTGCTGACATATTGAATGCAGCACTGTTACAGACTCATTCTTTAGGATGTTTTAAACAGCTCAGCTGGAATTCCATCACCTCCACTAGCTTTGCTTGTAGTGACACTTCCTAAGGCCCACTTGACTTCATGCTCTAGTTTATCTGGCTTTACATAAGTGATCCTAACATCATCTCTATCTGAGTCATTATGACCATTTTTGCATAGTTTTTCTTTGCATTCTTGCTACCTCTTCTTAATCTCATCTGCTTCTGTTAGGTTTTGACTTTTCTGTCCTTTATTGTGCCCATCTTTCCATGAAGTATTCCTATGGTATTTCCAATTTTCCTGAAGAGATCTATACTCTTTGCAATTTATTATTTTCCTCTAATTCTTGCACTTTTCACTTAGGAAAACTTTATTATCTCTCCTTGCTCTTCTCTGGAAGTCTGCATGTCATTGGGTATATATTTCCCTTTCTTGTTTGCTGTTCACTTCTCTTATTTTCTCAGCTGTTTTCAAGGCCTCCTCAGGCAACCACTTTGCCTTCTCACATTTGTTTTTCTTGGGGATGGTTTTGGTCACCACTTCCCATACAATGTAACAAACTTCTATTCATAGTTTTTCAGGTTCCCAGACCTAATCCCTTCAATCTATTTTTCATCTCCACTGTATAATCATAAGGGATTTGACTTAGGTCAAAGCTTAATGGTCTAGTAGTTTTCCTTACTTTCTTCATTTGAAGCCTGAATATTGCCTGCATCTGGCTAAGCAATAGTGCCAGATTACCACTCACCACTCCCAGTGGGTATGGAGCGAAAAACACAATTTGAGGGCTATGCAGTGGAAGTGAGAAATAGATTAAAGGGATTAGATCTGATAGATAGAGTGCCTGAGAAGCTATGGACAGAGGTACAGACATTGTACAGAAGACAGGGATCAAGACCAACCCCATGGAAAAGAAATGCAAATAAGCAAAATGGCTGTCTGAGAAGACCTTACAAATACCTGTGAAAAGAAGAGAAGTGAAAAGAAAAGGAGAAAAGTAAAGATGTAAGCATGAATGCAGGGTTCCAAAGGTTAGCAAGGAGAGATAAGAAACCCTTCTTCAGTGATCAATACAAAGAAATAGAGGAAAACAACAGAATGGTAAAGACTAGAGATCTATTCAAGAAAATTAAAGATACCAAGGGAACATTTCATGCAAAGATGGGCTTGATAAAGGACAGAATGCGTATGGACCTAACAGAAGCAGAAGATATTAAGAAGAGGTATCAAGAATGTACAGAAGAACTGTACAAAAAAGAGCTTCACGACCCAGATAAACACGATGGTGTGATCACTCACCTAGAGGCAGACATCCTGGAATGTGAAGTCAAATGGGCCTTAGGAAGCATCACTACAAACAAACTTAGCATAGGTGATGGAATTCCAGTTGAGCTATTTCAAATCCTGAAAGATGATGCTGTCAAAGTGCTGCACACAATATGCCAGCAAATTTGGAAACTCAGCAGTGGCCACAGGACAGGAAAAGGTCAGTTTTCCTTCCAATATCAAAGAAAGGTAATGCCAAAGAATGCTCAAACTTCTATGCAATTACACTCATCTCACACGCTAGTAAAGTAATGCTCAAAATTCTCCAGCCAGGCTTCAGCAGTATGAGAACCGTGAACTTCCAGATGTTCAAGCTGTTTTAGAAAAGGCAGAGGAACCAGAGATGAAATTGCCAACACCTGATGGATCATGGAAAAAGCAAGAGAGTTCCAGCAAAACCTCTATTTCTGCTTTATTGACTATGCCAAAGCCTTTGACTGTTTGGATCACAATAAACTGTGGAAAATTCTGAAAGAGATGGGAATACCAGACCACCTGACATCCTCTTGAGAAACCTGTATGCAGGTCATGAAACAACAGTTAGAAGTGGGCAAGGAACAACAGACCAGTTCCAAATAAGAAAAGGAGTATGTCAAAGGTGTATATTGTCACCCTGTTTATTGAAGTTATACGCAGAGTATATCATGAGAAACGCTGGGCTGGAAGAAGCATAAGATGGAATCAATTTCCAGGAGAAATATCAATAACCTCAGATATGCAGATGACAGCACCCTTATGGCAGAAAGTGAAGAGGAACTAAAAAGCCTCAATGTAAGTGAAAGAGGAGAGTGAAAAAGTTGGCTTAAAGATCAACATTCAGAAAACTAAGACCATGGCATGTGGTCCCATCACTTCATGGGGAATAGATGGGGAAACAGTGGAAACAGTGTCAGACTTTATTTTTTGGGGCTCCAAAATCACTGCAGATGGTGATTGCAACCATTAAATTAAAAGAAGCTTACTCCTTGGAAGGAAAGTTATGGCCAACCTAGATAGCATACTGAAAAGCAGAGATATTACTTTGCCAACAAAGGTCCATCTAGTCAAGGCTATGGTTCTTCCAGTGGTCATATATGGATGTATGAGTTGGACTGTGAAGAAAGCTGAGTGCCAAAGAATTAATGCTTTTAAACTGTGGTGTTGGAGAAAACTCTTGAGAGTCCACTGGACTGCAAAGAGATACAGCCATTCCACCCTAAAGGAGATCAATCCTGGGTGTTCATTGGAAGGACTGATTCTAAAGCTGAAACTCCAATACGTTGGCATGTCATATGAAGATTTGACTCACGGGAAAAGACCCTGATGCTGAGA
>SJYX01010066.1:0-37456 GCA_006410675.1 Oreotragus oreotragus | reverse complement strand
TGAACCCCCCTCCCACCTCCCACCCCACATCATCCCTCCAGATCATCCCCATACACCAGCCCCAAGCATCCTGCATCCTGCATTGAACATAGACTGGCAATTCATTTCTTACATGATAGTATACAAATTTCAATGCTATTCTCCCAAATCATCCCACCCTCTCCCTCTCCCTCTCCTTCTCCCTCAGAGTCCATAAGTCCACTCTACACATCTGTATCTCTTTTGCTGTCTTGCATACAGGGTCCTCATTACCATCTTTCTAAATTCCATATATAGGTGTTAGTATACTGTATTGGTGTTTTTCTTTCTGGCTTACTTCACTCTGTACAATTGGTTCCAGTTTCATCCATCTTATTAGAACTGATTCAAATGTATTCTTCTTAATGGCTGAGTAATACTCCATTGTGTATATATACCACAGCTTTCTTATCCATTCATCCGCTGATGGACATCTAGGTTGTTTCCATGTCCAATTCTAACTGTTGCTTCCTGACCTGCATACAGGTTTCTCAAGAGGCAGATCAGGTGGTCTGGTATTCCCATCTCTTTCAGAATTTTCCAGAGTTTGTCATGGTCCATACAGTCAAAGGTTTTGGCATAGTCAATAAAGCAGAAATAGATGTTTTTCTGGAACTCTCTTGCTTTTTCGAAGATCCAGCAAATGTTGGCAATTTGATCTTTGGTTCCACTGCCTTTTCTAAATCCAGCTTGAACATCTGGAAGTTCACCGTTCATGTACTGTTGAAGCCTGGCTTGGAGAATTTTGAGCATTACTTTACTAGTGTGTGAGATGACTGCGATTGTGCGGTAGCTTGAGCATACTTTATTGAGTAAAATATTAATTGGTGGATATTTAGGAGTACTTTGCACATTCTTGCAACTTCTCTGTAAGTACTGTTTTCAAAATAAAAATTAAAAACTAGTAAACCTGGAAAGATTACTATTCATGGCTTGGGCTTCCCAGGTGGCATAGTGGTAAGGAACCTGCCTGCCAGTGCAGGAGACATAACAGATGTGAGTTTGATCTCTGGGTCGGGAAGATTCCCTGAAGGAGTGCATGGCAACCTACTCCAGTATCCTTGCCTGGAGAATTCCCACGGATGAGGAGCCTGGTGAGCTACTGTCCATGAGGTTGCAGAGTCAGACACGACAGAAGTGACTTACCACACATTAATGGCTATGTGATCCGTCAAGACACTCAAATCCACTGCATTTCCACATATTAATTGCAACTATGCATAAAACTAAATTTTAAACACAATGCCATCAGCAACAGCATTAAAATGTCACATATATTTGAACATATTTAAATTTACAAAATCTCTATAGGGAAACTACTAAACACTAAAGAGAGAAAGAAAGAGCAAAATAAATGGGGGATATGTTATTACATGGATTAGAAGTATCAATACTGGAAAGATGACAATTCTCACCAAATTAATCAATACTTTTATTGTAATTCTAATAAATATCAACTTGTTTCTTTCTAAATTGATGTCTGATTTTAAAAAACACATATGTGAGAACAAAGGGAAAACAATAGCTAGGGTATTTTGGAAGAACAAAGTTCATAGAGGGTGGGATGATTTGGGAGAATAGCATTGAAATATGTATACTATCATGTAAGAAACGAATCGCCAGTCTGTGTTCGATGCAGGATGCAGGATGCTTGGGGCTGATGCATGGGGATGATCCGGAGGGATGATGTGGGGTGGGAGGTGGGGAGCGGGGGGGTTCATGTTTGGGAGTTCAAATAAAAAATTTTTTTAAAAAACACATATGTGAGAACAAAGGGAAAACAATAGCTAGGGTATTTTGGAAGAACAAAGTTCAAAGTTTCATTTAGCAGATATCCACAGATATCCAGCAGATAACTGATAAAGTTACACAACAAATAAGTAATGCTGTTGCTGCTGTTAAGTTGCTAAGTTGTTTCCAACTTTTTGTGACCTGATGGACTGCAGCACACCAGGCTTCTCTGTCCTTCACTATCTCCCTGAGTTTGTTCAAACTCATGTCCATTGAGTCAGTGATGCCATCCAACCATCTCAGCCTCTGTTGCCTCCTTCTTCTCTTGCATTCAATCTTTCCCAGCATCAGGGTCTTTTCCAGTGAGTCAGCTCTTCACATCAGGTGGCCAAACAATTGGAGCTTCAGCTTCAGCATCAGTCAAGGGTTGAGTTCCTTTAGGATTCACTGGTTTGATCTCCTTGCTGTCCAAAGGATTCTCAAGAATTTTTTCCAGCACCACAGTTTGAAAGTGTCAGTTGATTGGTGCTCAGCCTTCTTTATGGTCCAGAAAAATAAATAAATAAATAAAATAAAATTAGAAAAATAATGGAGAAGCAAAAGGAATATTGACAGACTACCTATTGTTGCATACACACAGATACAAATAATAGTTCTGAAAGGAAACACAATTTAAAACTTATAACATTGTTTGCCTCTGGGGAAGGAAAAGCAAAGAAGGGAGATTTTTACTGTATGTTTATTGTGGAGTTTGAACCATGGGAAAGCAGTGCCTATTTTAAAAAATGAATATATTAAATTAAAATTTAAAAATAGGGGAACAGGGCAGGAGATGCCATTTCCAATATATTTATTTCAAGCATTTGCTGAACGGAAAAGAACAGATTCCTCCTTTCTGGTCCCTGCCATGACCATGGTGAAGCAGGCTCACAGGCAAGTGATCAACGTCCACACACAGAAGTACAATGTGCTGCACAGGCCCTGAGGACGCCAGAAGTTGTGCACATAGAGAGGGCTAGAGGCTACACAGAGAGGGTATTTCTAAGCTGAGATCTTTCCAAAACCCGTGACTTTGAGTCCAGTCATATATAAAATTATAATGGTCCACATGATGAGCTCTTACTGCCAGGCACTGTGCTCAGTCCTCCATATAGCTGACCCAACAATAGTCAACATCCTTACAAGTAGGTACCATTATCATTAGCTCCCTTTCTTTTCTGGATGCACAGATGAGGTTTACAGAGGTTGAGTGGTTACCCAAAGCACATAACTGGGTTACAGAGCTGAAACCTAAAGAAAGCCTTTGCCAGAAACCACTGCCCCCATCATCCTCACCACAACCTGGCATCTCCTAGTGAGACTGAGGAAAGATGGGCTGTGCTGAGACAGCCCTAGAAGGCAGGTGTGGTCCCTGCCAAGAGTCTAGGTGGCAAGTGGGTTGTGGCCAGACACGCTGTCAGGGAGGAGCACCAGGTGCAGGGTCAACCGCACCCCTGAGTTCCCACTGTGTGATGTCAGAGCCAGTTTTTCTAGGCTATAATTTCTGCTCCTGCAGAACAAAAAGAAAAAAAGAGATAGTTTCCAAACAGCCTCACTGCTTATCCTACAAAAAAAGCAATTTCTGGTTGCTTTATATGCTTCCTGACGACAGGCCTGATGGGTTCTGGCCTTGGAAAACTCATATGACTCTGGGCCTGCATCCTCAACTCTGAAGCAGCTCCTCACACGTGCCCTGAGCAGCACCTACTGGGTGCAGAGAGCTGAGCTGGCTCCAAAATCAATAGAAGGCCTGGACCCTGCTCTTGTGGGTTGGAGAGGGGCGCAGGTAGGAGACGTATTGTCTAAATGAGAGAATATCTGCTGAAAATGCTACAAAATCACCTGGCAGCTTGTGAACACATTCCAAGTGGTGCCCACAATGCTGAGGTCTGTCCTTCCCAGGACACTTGGGTGATGCTCTACTGAGGAGCTCTGAATCTGCTTTTGAAAGTGAGAACCTGGCTTTCATAAGAACAGGTGGGAGGACATCATAGGTGGGAATGGGAATGAGCCAGATGAAGACAAGACCTGAGCCCTGTTCTAGGATGTAACAGAGAGTCTGTTCTTGTGCTAGATGTGAGAGAATCTTGATGACACAAGCCTGGCAGGAGGTACATGGGGGAACTGAATGCTGGAGGGAGCTCAGCAGAAAAGGGAACAGACAGCCATGGCAGGTTCTTCAGAGAAGGAATGCTGCTGCTGCTGCTGCTAAGTCACTTCAGTCGTGTCCGACTCTGTGTGACCCCATAGACGGCNTGGATAGAGGAGCCTGGTGGGCTGCAGTCCAAAGGGCTGCAAAGAGTTTGACATGACTGGTGACTGAGCGTGCATGTAATTCTTGAGGCAAACACTGTAATTGGAAGACTCAATGCCCCTCTCCCTCTGCCTACTCTTCTTCCTGTCTTTTCTATAGAGTCTGGAATACTGAATACTCTCAATCCCCACAAGATGTGTATAAGAGACAGCCCCCATCCCTGGGACTCTCCAGGCAAGAATACTGGAGTGGGTTGCCATTTCCTTCTCCAATGCATGAAAGAGAAAAGTGAAAGTGAAGTCGCTCAGTCTGTCCGACTGTTAGCGACCCCATGGACTGCAGCCCACCAGGCTACTCCGTCCATTGGATTTTCCAGGCAAGAGTACTGGGGTGGGGTGCCATTGCCTTCCCCGCAGAGAAGGAATAACTTGGTAAAAATTGCCTAGACATCAGATTGTTTGAGAGTTGTTCATGTCCTAAGTGGATGACAATCAAAATGTCTGAGCTGAAACCCGTGAATGAACTAGTCACAAGGAGAACTATTTGCAACTATGGATGTGTATACTGGACACATCCCACACTTCCTTCTCTCTTCTGGATTCCTCCACATCACCATTTCCAAAAGTGGCATTTACATACTATTCATTCCATGGAATGATAATAGGTATTATCAAAAATAAATTAAAAATATTAACAGTAGCAAACTACAAGCCAGACACTATTCTAAGTGATCCACAAACATCCTTTGTTTAATCCTCTCACCATCCCTTGAGGCAGGCCCCATTAACATCCCCATTTCATGAATGAAAAAACCAAAGTGCAGGCATTAGCATTAGTAACTTGCCCAAGAGCATGATGAAGGAGCACAATTTATTCCAGGGAGTCTGGTTCCCAGCCCTGTGTTCCTAACCATCAAGCTGCACCACCTGTCACAGTTTAGACACAATACAACAGTTTCTCTTCCCAGAGCCTGTCACCCACTCTTCCTCCCTCCTCTCTACCTCAGTTTGGACCTGAAGGAGAGCAAGGGAGCCTGAGGACAGCTGAGGATGTGAACAGCCCCATGAGGCCCCCATAAGGGCAGCAGGAGGTGTTGCCCCTCCCCCCAGGAAGACTCTTCATGGTGAACACTGGGAGTTAGGGAAGGGGAGAGAAGGTCATGGGAGACAGGAAGGCCACTTAGGCCATCTTAGACCCACAGGAAGAGGTGAGAGATAAGGGCATCCAGAGTTGCAATCATTTCTGTAGGTGACCTTCTCTCCTGTGACCAAGGTCAGGCACTGCTTGCTGGATTGAGGGGAAGTCCCAGAAATTCCAGGCCCAAGGGCCGTGGGGAGGAACCCAAGTAGTGGTAAGATGGGAAGAAGTCAAAGCTATTTACCACCCAGTACAGAAATAAATGCATCATTGTTTTAATAACCAGCCCTGGTAACCATCACATTTTGTATGTCTTCAGATCTCAACCATTTCCAAAGCCCACTTCTTGTTGATCTCATCTGATGGACAGGACAACTCTGAGGTTTCAGGAGGACAGCTTTCACCCTCCTCATTTTCCAGAATAGGAGGCTGGGACTCAACTGGTGGGTAAAAGAACTGGTTCTAGAAATGAAGTCTGAATCGGGTCCTCACACATGGCCACAGTACTGAGGTTGCTCCCAGCCCCAAGTCTGTGCTCAGATGGGGCGGGAAAACCTTCTAGGGCGCAGTGGGCAGAAGGAATGTGTGGTTCTGCCCCCGCTCTTGCCACTTTCTAGTTTGGTGGAGGAGGGTGGAGGTGGAGCTGGAGGGGTGGACTTAACTAAGTGTCCTTTCATTCCTTGGAATGCTGTGTCCTCATCTGTAAGACATGTGCACGGGTACCCAACTCACGAGGAGGTTGTGAAGATTAAGGAGATCATTTCAGGACTGCCCCTGGCCCAGGATATGACATACACAGTAATCATGCACAGCTTCATTCCCTCTCTGAGTTAAGGCCATGTTCGCACAAATGGGAAGCCCTCGGTCAACAGGAAGAGGCAGGGGCTGTGTCTGCTCAGCCTCTAATGACCCCTCTGGCACCAGCATCCCAAAGGTGCTTTGGGAACTGGTCCAAACTGGGTGTGAAGTTTCAGCGGTTCTGAACTTCACACCCCAGATAGGAACTGAGCACATGACCTGGGCAGCCAAAGCTTTCTATCTCAAGGCCACAGTGATTGATTCAGAGACAGACCCATGACCCAAACCCAGCCAATGAGATTCATTTGGAGTTTTGTGTTGAAACTATAGGTCCAAAGAATTTCTCCTTCTACTAGGCTTGAAGCTGAGAAAGTATAAACCTGGGCATAGCCTCCTAAAAACCGTCACACACCACCACATGGACAGAGCCTGCAACAGCATGGATGACAGATCTGGAAGACCAAAAAGGCAGCACCATCTAAATTCCTAAATACAGCTATACCTAGCTTTGAATTAAAAGTGTGTGTTTAAATGTCTATTTTTATTTAAGTTGGTTAAGTAAATCCATGAGCCTAAATATCTAAGACCAAAAGGGTTAACACTGGGCAGGGTGTGTTGAGGGAGAAAGGGAATGGGTTACTATCCATATGTGTGTGCTAAGTCACTTCAGTCGTGTCCGACTCTTTGCAACCCTATAGACTGTAGCTCGCCAGGCTCCTCTGTCCAAGGGATTCTCCAGGCAAGAATACCAGAGTGGGTTGCCATGCCCTCTTCCAGGGGGTCTTCCAGACCCAGGGATCGAACCCATGTCTCCTGTGTCTTCTGCTTCACAGGCAGATTCTTACTGTTGATGCCCCCAGAGAAGCCCAGGTTACTATCCACAGGTAAGTAAGGAAAGAATATCATAAACCTGAGGTTAGCAACTTTCTGATGTTCCTAGTACTCTACCTGAACATACACACACACACACACACACACACACACACACACACATCAGACTCTCTTCCATCCACAAACACCACACACTCTTGTTCCAAATACAAACATACTTCATGCACATATATGCCCAGACCCCCATGTATACACATTCACACACATTCATTGCATATACATCCACACATACATCACATACACCCATATCCCACATATACACACAAACATATACCACTTACATACACACCATACACATACAAAACCAGACCACACATATACATGCACACACACTCACACACACACATATATACCATATACATACATATGCCATAAACATACACACCCAGATCTCACATATACACACACATACATTCATATGCAACCATACCCCCCTACACATACATACACACATATACCACTTACACATACACCATACACATACAAAACCAGACGATACTTCATGCACACACACACACACACACACTAGTATACACCATATACACACATACAATACACACCCAGAGCCCACATATACATGCACATGCATTGCATATACACATGTATAGCACATACATTCACACTTCAAATACACATATACACCACATACACACATATACTGTACATATACACACCTAGACCCCACATATACACGCATGTTCAGCACATACACACATGTATAGCACATATACCCACACTTCATATACACACACACTAACATACATACATATACACCATATATACATATATACTATACACATACACACCCAGACCCCATATATACACAAGCATACATTGCATACACAATGTACAGCACATATCCCCACAGTTCACATACATACACACACATATACGTGCACACAAACATGCGTACACAGCTCTGGCCCTGGAGACCGCTAATCAGGACAAGGCCTCTCCAGCTCCAGCCTGCTCTGTCTCCTTGCTCCTGTCCACAGCCCACCACTGCAGAGGCAGCACATTGTGCCCACCGCCTCTGCCTACAGCTCTCCCCCCTCACTCCCTGCCTGTCGTGCCTCCCTCTCTCAGCCCCGCAGAACAGCTCTTCTACCTCAGAAAGCTGTCCCTGACTCATCCCACTCTGTCCTGCCAAGTTCCCGTCACCACTTGGCTATTTTGCACTTCCACAGAAGGAATAATTTGCACTTGCACCCTGTATGGTTGATACGCATTTTAACATTATTTTAGCTGCAGCATGTTGAGGGTGGGTGAAGAAGCTGGAGGCAGGCCAGGCTGGGTTCAAATCCAACTCTACCTTCACACACCATGGGATGCTCAGCAAGTTATTCCTGTGCTCTGACCCTCTGACCCTCTGACCCTTGGAGACCTGACTACTTCCCACCCTCCATCCTTCTAAGCTCCCAGCCAAGAAAGAGAAGGTGTGGAAGCTCTCGTCAAATAGGGTAAGAGCTGCCATGTGAATCACAAGGACCAGTGAGTGTTTGGCTATGTGGCAGGACTGTGACCTCCTTGGGATTCTCTCCCAGCCCCTTCACCCTGCCCCTCTCCAGGACTTTACTCTGTTAGGTGCATTAAGAATCCCATCAGGAGGCTGCCTGGTTAGAGGCTAGCTCACCACCACACTCTGTGAACCTGGAGGGCCCAGGGAGCAGCCATCAGGTAGAGCTGGAAGGCTGAACTTCCCTCTCAAACTCACTGGGGTTGGGTCCTTGGGGCACGGAAGACACACAAGAACCAGAAAGAGATGCTTCTGCCTTCTGCCCGTCACCTTGCTAGCTCTCCATGAAGAAAGTAGAATTGTCCACATGAAGAGAGGGCACCTGCTCCCCATGACATTGCCTGAAGAGAGGTGTTCACACCGCTTACCAAGGAGATGAAGACACCACTGATCTACTGGGGTTACTGTGGAAGTGACCAGCAATGCTCTCCCATGGGACAGTGACCAGAAGGCATTTCTTTGTCTCCCTCCTGGGAGAGGAGCAGACTACCTTCAGGAAGGGTCAGTTGATACCTTGGGCTGGAGGAAAAGGGCCCTAGTTCTCAAGTCTGTCTGCATTCACGGCCATTCATTCACTGGTTCCTGTATCTTTTCACATGATAAATGAGTATCCAGTGCCTCCTCTGTGCCAGCATCGTACAAGGAGCTCAAGGTACAAAAATAAAAAAAGACTCAGTTCTCTATTCAAAGAAAATCCACATATAGTGAAGCAGGCAGATAATTAAATCAACAACTGTGAAGGAAAGGAATGAGTATTATGTCCAGAAAGTAGGAACCTGGGGAAGGGAGAGGGTGCTACCCTAGCCTCAGGGATTCAGGACAGGCTTGGGAGGCTTGGGGAGGGAGGGAAGGCTTGAACTTAGTTAGGAGTTGAAGCTATCAAGTGTGGAGTGGAAAAAGATAAAAAATAAATAAAAAAAGACTCATTCCCTGAGGGGATTCTAATCTAATCTTGCTGAATAGGAGCTGTGAAATGAGGAAGAGGAGGAGGCCTGACTCCTGAGCAGAGGCAGGGAGGTACAAGAGAGCAAAATTAATTGAGGGTCCAGCAAGTAGGTTGCGATGCCTGGAGCAAAGGATCCCATGGGAGACGGGAGGAAGGAGGCCAGAGGCCCTACACCTGCCCCGCAGGTCCTTGTGTGCTGAGCTAAGGAGTTTGGGCTTTATCCTGAATGCAAGGGAGGGTGCGAATGAGTGATCAGATGTAAAATTTCCAAGTAGTGGTTGTTGATAATCAGAGGTGTTATTAGAATTCACCAAAGAGAGAGACAAGAATAGAATGAGATAAATCTGTAGGGTGTTAACAATCTGGGGGAAAGACCCTAAGGAGAACAAACTGATGAAATAAAAGCTCATATTTTAAGGCAAGAGAAGAAAAAATTTTAACATAACATTTATCGTTGCCCATTTGGGCCCCCTCACCTCCCTCTAGTGTGCACTTGCCTCTGCATTGACCAGACCTCCCCCAAAGGCAGAAATACCTGCTCAACCATAAAGATAAGTTTTCTTCTTCTTCATCAAACATGTAACTTTTTGGAAGATAAAATTCCCTTCTCAATCCTATAAAGGGTCATAATGACCCACCACTCACCTTGTATGTGCAGACACTTTTGGTGAACTATGTGTCAGTTCAGTCAGTTCAGTCGCTCAGTCGTGTCCGACTCTTTGCAACCCCATGAATCGCAGCACGCCAGGCCTCCCTATCCATCACCATCTCCCGGAGTTCACTCAGACTCACGTCCATCGAGTCCGTGATGCCATCCAGCCATCTCATCCTCAGTCGTCCCCTTCTCCTCCTGCCCCCAATCCCTCCCAGCATCAGAGTCTTTTCCAATGAGTCAACTCTTCACATGAGGTGGCCAAAGTACTGGAGTTTCAGCTTTAGCATCATTCCTTCCAAAGAAATCCCAGGGTTGATCTCCTTCAGAATGGACTGGTTGGATCTCCTTGCAGTCCAAGGGACTCTCAAGAGTCTTCTCCAACACCACAGTTCAAAAGCATCAATTCTTCAGTGCTCAGCTTTCTTCACAGTCCAACTTTCACATCCATACATGACCACAGGAAAAACCATAGCCTTGACTAGGCGGACCTTAGTCGGCAAAGTAATGTCTCTGCTTTTGAATATACTATCCAGGTTGGTCATAACTTTTCTTCCAAGGAGTAAGCGTCTTTTAATTTCATGGCTGCAGTCACCATCTGCAGTGATTTTGGAGCCCAAAAAAATAAAGTCTGACACTGTTTCCACTGTTTCCCCATCTATTTCCCATGAAGTGATGGGACCGGATGCCATGATCTTCGTTTTCTGAATGTTGAGCTTTAAGCCAACTTTTTTGCTCTCTTCCTTCACTTTCATCAAGAGGCTTTTTAGCTCCTCCTCACTTTCTGCCATCAGGGTGGTGTCATCAGCATATCTGAGGTTATTGATATTTCTCCCGGCAATCTTGATTCCAGCTTGTGTTTCTTCCAGTCCAGCGTTTCTCATGATGTACTCTGCATACAATGCCAATATACCATTTCCTTTAAAGATAGAAATTAGTGCAGAACATGAAGACTTCCCTTATAGCTCAGTTGGTAAAGAATCTGCCTGCAATGCAAAAGACTCAGGTTCAATTCCTGGGTCGGGAAGATCCTCTGGAAAAAGAAATGGCAACCCCACTCCAGTATTCTTGCCTGGAGAAACCCATGGACAGAGGAGCCTGACTGGCTACAGATAGCCCATGGGGTCTCAAAGTGTCAGACACGACTGAGCGACTGAACCACCAACTTAGCAACCAAACCACCCGCCACCATCCGTGCAGAACAAACTGAGTCAGATGACCTGGGGAGGTACTGGGCCACATCTAGTGGTCGTCCTTAGTTTACATACTTCCTTATGATCTTATTAATGTTCCTAGCTACATTACTTGTATTCTGCCTATTTTATAAGATTGTTTCCTTCTTTACCAAATGTGTGACTGAGCCTCTGATAAAATTAATGATGACTTGAAGTGATTGACCAAATATATATCCCTGTAAGATCAATGATTGTATGGTATAACTCTAGATACGGAAAGAAGCAACAGGAGGGAACCATTTCCTGGGCCATCACAGGCTAGTGAGACAGGTGGTCCAGAGCCCTTTAGTGTTAGTGGCTCAATTGTGTTTGACTCTTTGCAACTCCATGAACCATAACCTACCAGGGTCCTCTGTCCATGGGATTCTTCAGAGCCCTTGGGCTACTGTTAACAGGCACATTGAGTGGCCTCTCCATGTAATCCTCACCTGACCTGGGAATGAGCATTCCCAGCAACGTGGGACAAGTCAGTCATAACATGCCTCCCAAACCTTGGTCAAAATTAAGAGGGAAAGGAGAGCAATTGTACAACAAGGAACGTTGTCCACCATCCAGTTCTCTAAGAATCAAGTCACCAGACACTGCAGTTACTGACCCACAACACACCAGGGCAAAGAGCAAGACATGGCACTCAGTGTTCTATGAAAACTGATAGAGCTGGCCCACGGATAGTTCAACATATTCAAGAGAAAGTTTTATGAACCCAGCTTCTTGCAGCTTCCCAGACTCAGGAAGCATTGAAACTGTTAACTAAGAGATCTGGACCTCGTGGGTTGCAGTAACCTTCTACTAAGATGTGTACTTGACTGCACATCCCCCTTCTCCAAAAGCATATGTACTGGCCTCCCCTCTTCTCCTCAGAACAATCCTCAGAGCTCTCTGAGAGATGTTTCCCAGGTTACAATACTCAGGTCCGCGCTAATAAAACTTTCCATTTCTATCTTACACTGCACACGTGCAAGCTCAGTCACTCGGGTGTGTCTGACTCTTTGTGACTGCATGGACTATAGCCCACCAGGCTCCTCTGTCCATGGGATTTTCCAGATAAGAATACTGGAGTAGGTGTCCATTTCTTTCTCCAGGGGATCTTCCCAACCCAGGAATCAAATCCAACTCTCTTGTATCTTCTGTATTGGCAGGTGGGTCCCTTACCATTGTGCCACCTGGGAAGCTCTTCTTAGATTGACTATTAATTTTTTTGTTTACACCACTGCCCTGGTTTCCCTCCCACATCTGAAACCTTTTCTTCCCTTTTTTTACTTACTCTCCTGACCTCTAACTGGTGGTTTTCTTGGGCTTCAAGTCTGGCCAGTGGTTCTCAAACTACCAGTCTGGGGCCAACAGCAATAGCTGGGAACTCGCTGGAAATGTTAAAGTTGTAAGCCTCACCCCAGGTCTACTGAATCAGAAACTCTAGGGGTGGGACCCAGCAACTTGTGTGACCAGCCCTCCATGTGATTCTGCTGCTGCTGCTGCTAAGTCACTTCAGTCGTGTCCGACTCTGTGTGACCCCATAGACAGCAGCCCACCAGGCTCCCCCATCCCTGGGATTCTCCAGGCAAGAATACTGGAGTGGGTTGCCATTTCCTTCTCCAATGCATGAAAGAGAAAAGTGAAAGTGAAGTTGCTCAGTCTGTCCGACTGTTAGCGACCCCATGGACTGCAGCCCACTAGGCTACTCCGTCCATTGGATTTTCCAGACAAGAGTACTGGGGTGGGGTGCCATTGCCTTCCCCGCCATGTGATTCTAGTGTCATTCAAATTTGAGGACCAATTTATACCACCATGGCTGCACATTACAATCACCTGGGGAACTGTTTAAAAATTATATTGGATTGGCCATAAAGTCCATTCAGGTTTTTCATAACAGTTTATGAAAGAACCCAGATAAACTTTCTGGCCAACCCAAAAATAATCAAGCCTGGGCCACACCACAGGCCAATTGAATCACAGCCCAGGGACAGAGGGTTTTAAAGAGCACAAGAATGGAGAGAGAATCACTGACCTAGAGCAGTGCTTCTCTAGCTGTAATATGCAGAGAAACCCCCTGGGGGCTTATTAAAATGCAGATTGTGATGCCCCAGGCCTGGCTAGGGCCCAAGATTCCACTTTATCTAATAAGGAGAGGCCAGTGCTGCTGGTGCACAGACCACACTTCCGGGTCTTTAAGGAGGGTTTATCTTCCCAGGCTCTTTGAACTATCAGCTTCAACTACCACCAGTGTGTTAATAACACCCTCCCACATGCACACGCGCAGACACACACATATCTAGTCCCCCCACAATCTTGAGCTCCTAGTCTATATGAAAGATTTCCAGCCAGATTCAACACTTTGCAAACTAACCTTGTCCTGTCCACCAAAGCTCTACCTACCCTCTATGGTCACTGTTTCAGTGAATCAATCAGGTCATCCAAACCAGGCCTGTCCAAATAGTGTCCTGAAGCCAAAATAGGGCAAAGTTTTAAGAAGGCATTACCCAAATGCCGAGGCACCTGCCCCATCCCCTTACCTGAAAACTCCAGTCCCTTGCGAAGGACCCACTCTCTTTTACTTTAGGGGCTGGTTTAAGAGGCTTTGGATGTCCTCTGCTGAGCCCCTGAGAGGGGCTCTGTCACTGCTCATGGTGATGACAAGTCAAAAGGTCACTGGATGGGAGAGCAGAAGGGTCCCAGGAGACTTTGGGTGAAGTTGGCAACTACAACTCTCTTTAACTTAATCATCCTCCATCCTTCCAGAGACTCTCTGGCTCTGTGGAATTTCTGAGGGTGACCTGCAGGGGGCCCCACCAGCCCAGTCAGTTCAGTCAGTTCAGTTGCTCAGCCCTGTCCAACTCTTTGCGACCCCATGAATCGCAGCACGCCAGGCCTCCCTGTCCATCACCATCTCCCGGAGTTCACTCAGACTCACGTCCATCGAGTCCGTGATGCCATCCAGCCATCTCATCCTCGGTCGTCCCCTTCTCCTCCCGCCCCCAATCCCTCCCAGCTGATGATCCAGTGAGTCAACTCTTCGCATTGAGTTTCAGCTTTAGCATCATTCCTTCCAAAGAAATCCCAGGGTTGATCTCCTTCAGAATGGACTGGTTGGATCTCCTTGCAGTCCAAGGGACTCTCAAGAGTCTTCTCCAACACCACAGTTCAAAAGCATCGATTCTTCGGCGCTCAGCTTTCTTCACAGTCCAACTTTCACATCCATACATGACCACAGGAAAAACCATAGCCTTGACTAGGCGGACCTTAGTCGGCAAAGTAATGTCTCTGCTTTTGAATATACTATCCAGGTTGGTCATAACTTTTCTTCCAAGGAGTAAGCGTCTTTTAATTTCATGGCTGCAGTCACCATCTGCAGTGATTTTGGAGCCCAAAAAAATAAAGTCTGACACTGTTTCCACTGTTTCCCCATCTATTTCCCATGAAGTGATGGGACCGGATGCCATGATCTTCGTTTTCTGAATGTTGAGCTTTAAGCCAACTTTTTCGCTCTCCTCCTTCACTTTCATCAAGAGGCTTTTTAGCTCCTCCTCACTTTCTGCCATAAGGGTGGTGTCATCAGCATATCTGAGGTTATTGATATTTCTCCCGGCAATCTTGATTCCAGCTTGTGTTTCTTCCAGTCCAGCGTTTCTCATGATGTACTCTGCATATAAGTTAAATAAGCAGGGAGACAATATACAGCCTTGACGTACTCCTTTTCCTATTTGGAACCAGTCTGTTGTTCCATGTCCAGTTCTAACTGTTGCTTCCTGACCTGCATACAGATTTCTCAAGAGGCAGGTTAGGTGGTCTGGTATTCCCATCTCTTTCAGAATTTTCCACAGTTTATTGTGATCCACACAGTCAAAGGCTTTGGCATAGTCAATAAAGCAGAAATAGATGTTTTTCTGGAACTCTCTTGCTTTTTCCATGATCCAGCGGATGTTGGCAATTTGATCTCTGGTTCCTCTGCCTGTTCTAAAACCAGCTTGAACATCAGGGAGTTCACGGTTCACATATTGCTGAAGCCTGGCTTGGAGAATTTTGAGCATTACTTTACTAGCGTGTGAGATGAGTGCAATTGTGCGGTAGTTTGAGCATTCTTTGGCATTGCCTTTCTTTGGAATTGGAATGAAAACTGACCTTTTCCAGTCCTGTGGCCACTGCTGAGTTTTCCAAATTTGCTGGCATATTGAGTGCAGCACTTTCACAGCATCATCTTCCAGGATTTGAAACAGCTCAACGGGAATTCCATCACCTCCACTAGCTTTGTTCTTAGTGATGCTTTCTAAGGCCCACTTGACTTCACATTCCAAGATGTCTGGCTCTAGATTAGTGATCACATCCTCATGATTATCTGGGTCGTGAAGATCTTTTCTGTACAGTTCTTCTGTGTATTCTTGCCACCTCTTCTTAATATCTTCTGCTTCTGTTAGGTCCATACCATTTCTATCCTTTATCGAGCCCATCTTTGCATGAAATGTTCCCTTGGTATCTCCAATTCTCTTGAAGAGATCTCTAGTCTTTCCCATTCTGTTGTTTTCCTCTATCTCTTTGCATTGATTGCTGAAGAAGGCTTTCTTATCTCTTCTTGCTATTCTTTGGAACTCTGCATTCAGATGCTTATATCTTTTCTTTTCTCCTTTGCTTTTCGCCTCTCTTCTTTTCAGTGCTATTTGTAAGGCTTCTCCAGACAGCCATTTTGCTTTTTTGCATTTCTTTTCCATGGGGATGGTCTTGATCCCTGTCTCCTGTACAATGTCACGAACCTCATTCCATAGTTCATCAGGAACTCTGTCTATCAGATCTAGGCCCTTAAATCTATTTCTCACTTCCACTGTATAATCATAAGGGATTTGATTTAGGTCATACCTGAATGGTCTAGCGGTTTTCCCTACTTTCTTCAATTTAAGTCTGAATTTGGAAATAAGGAGTTCATGATCTGAGCCACAGTCAGCTCCTGGTCTTGTTTTTGTTGACTGTATAGAGCTTCTCCATCTTTGGCTGCAAAGAATATAATCAATCTGATTTCGGTGTTGACCATCTGGTGATGTCCATGTGTAGAGTCTTCTCTTGTGTTGCTGGAAGAGGGTGTTTGCTATGACCAGTGCATTTTCTTGGCAAAACTCTATTAGTCTTTGCCCTGCTTCATTCCGCATTCCAAGGCCAAATTTGCCTGTTACTCCAGGTGTTTCTTGACTTCCTACTTTAGCATTCCAGTCCCCTATAATGAAAAGGACATCTTTTTTGGGTGTTAGTTCTACAAGGTCTTGTAGGTCTTCATAAAACCGTTCAACTTCAGCTTCTTCAGCATTACTGGTTGGGGCATAGACTTGGATAACTGTGATATTGAATGGTTTGCCTTGGAAACGAACAGAGATCATTCTGTCGTTTTTGAGATTGCATCCAAGTACTGCATTTCGGACTCTTTTGTTGACCATGATGGCTACTCCATTTCTTCTGAGGGATTCCTGCCCGCAGTAGTAGATATAATGGTCATCTGAGTTAAATTCACCCATTCCAGTCCATTTTAGTTCGCTGATTCCTAGAATGTCGACGTTCACCCTTGCCATCTCTTGTTTGACCACTTCCAATTTGCCTTGATTCATGGACCTGACATTCCAGGTTCCTATGCAATATTGTTCTTTACAGCATCGGATCTTGCTTCTATCACCAGTCACATGCACAACTGGGTATTGTTTTTGCTTTGGCTCCATCCCTTCATTCTTTCTGGAGTTATTTCTCCACTGATCTCCAGTAGCATATTGGGCACCTAACGACCTGGGGAGATTCTCTTTTGATATCCTATCATTTTGCCTTTTCATACTGTTCATGGGGTTCTCAAGGCAAGAATACTGAAGTGGCTTGCCATTCCCTTCTCCAGTGGACCACGTTCTGTCAGACCTCTCCACCATGACCCGCCCGCCTTGGGTTGCCCTGCAGGCATGGCTTGGTTTCATTGAGTTAGACAAGGCCCTGGTCCTAGTGTGATTAGATTGACTAGTTTTCTGTGAGTATGGTTTCAGTGTGTCTGCCCTCTGATGCTCTCTTGCAACACCTACCATCTTACTTGGGTTTCTCTTACCTTGGCGTGGGTTGTCTCTTCACGGCTGCTCCTTACCTTGGACCAGGGGTATCTCCTTACCGCCGCAGTTCCTGACCATCAACGTGGGACAGCTCCTCTAGGCCCTCCTGCGCCTGCGCAGCCCCTGCTCCTCGGGTTGCTCCTCGCGGCCGCCGGCCGTGGCCTCGGGCGTGGGTGGCTTCTCCCAGCTGCCGCCCCTGGCCTCGGGCTCAGGGTGGCTCCTCCGGGTCACCACCCCTGGCCTCGGGCGCAAGGTGGCTTCTCCCGGCCGCCCCTGGCCTCGGACGCGGGGTGTCTCCTCCCGGCCGCCACTGACCTCAGATGAGGGGCAGCTCCTCCCGGCCGCCACCCTGACCTCAGACGCGGGGTGTCTCCTCCCGGCCGCCACTGACCTCAGACGCGGGGTGTCTCCTCCCGGCCGCCACTGACCTCAGACACAGGGTAGCTCCTCTCGGCCGTTCCTGCGCCGTCGCAGCCTGGCACTCTAGGTTGCTGCCCCTGACCTCGGACGTGGGGTAGCTTCTCTCGCCCGCGCTGAGGGCGCCGGCCCGGCTCTCATAAGCGGCCCGCGCTGAGTGCGCCGGCCCGGGAGACCACTTTAAACCCAGGATGATTTTGTCTTGAGATTGTTAATTACATCCACAATGACCCTATTTCCATGTCAGGACATATTCATACATTCTAGAGGTCAGGACTTGAACAAATCTTTTGACTTCCCTGGTGGCTCAGACGGTAAAGTGTCTGTCTCCAATGCATGAGACCCAGGTTCAGACCCTGGGTTGGGAAGATCCCCTGGAGAAGGAAATGGCAATCCACTCCAGTACTATTGCCTGGAAAATCCCATGGACAGAGGAGCCTGGCAGGCTGCAGTCCATGGGGTCGCAAAGAGTCGGACAAGACTGAGTGACTTCACTTTCACTTTTGGAGGCACAACTCAACCCGTAAGAGTCTCCATTTCTGTTAAAACGGTGATCAGAAGAAAGCTCAATACTCCACTTCCCAAATAAGGGTAAAGGGGTCCATAGGGGGATCTTCACTTCCTGTGACCTGAATGCTATCTTGCTGTTGTTGTTCAGTTGCCCAGTCATGTCTGAATTTTTGCAACCCCATGGACTGCTGCATGCCAGGCCTCCCGGTCCATCACCATCTCCTGGAGTTTGCCCAAGTTCATGTTCACTGCATTGGTGATGCTGTCCAGCCATCTCATCCTCTGATGCCCTCTTCTCCTTCTGCCCTCAATCTTTCCCAGCATCAGGGACTTTTCCAGTGAGTCATCTATTCCCATCAGATGACCAAAATACTGGAGTTTCAGCTTCAGCATCAGTCCTTCCAGTGAATAGTCAGGGTTGATCTCCCTTAAGATTGACTGGTTTGATCTCCTTGCCATCCAAGGGACTTTCAGGAGTCTTCTCCAGCACCACAGCTCAAAGGCATCAATTCTTTGGCATTCTGCCTTCTTTATGATCCAGCTCTCACAATCATACATGACCACTGGGAAGACCATAGCCTTGACTATACTGACCTTTGTCAGCAGAATAATGTCTCTGCTTTTCAACACACTGTCTAGGTTCATCATTACTTACCTGCCATGAAGCAATCGTCTTCTGATTTCATGACTGCAGTCACCATCCACAGTGGTTTTGGAGCCCAAGAAAAGGAAATGTGTCACTCCTTCCACATTTTCCCCTTTTATTTGTCATGAAGTAATGGAGCCAGATTCCATGATCTTAATTTTTTTTAATATTTAGTCTTAGGCCAGCTCTTTCACTCTCCTCCTTCACCTTCATCAAGAGGCTCTTTAGTTCCTCTTCACTTTCTGCCATTAGAGTGGTATCATCTGCATATCTGAGGTTGTTGATGTTTCTCCCATCTATCCTGATTCCAGCTTGCAACTCATCCACCCAAGAATTTCTCATGATATGCTCAGAGTATAGGTTAAACAAACAGGGTGACAGCAGACAGCCTTGTCGTACTCCTTTCTCAATCTTGAACCAATCAATTGTTCCATACAGGGATCTAACTGTTGCTTCTCATACAGGTTTCTCAAGAGACAAGTACGATGATCTGGTGTTTCCACCTCTCTAAGAGCTTTCCACAGTTTGTCATGATCCACATAGTCAAAAGTTTTAGCGTAGCTGATAAAACAGAGAAAGATGTTTTTCTGGAATTCCCTTGCTTTCTCTATAATCCAGCAATGTTAGCAATTTGATCTCTAATTCTTCTTCCTTTTCTAAACCCAGCTTGGACCTCTGGTAGTTCTTGGTTAGCATAATGCTGAAGCCTGGCATAGAAGATTTTAAGCATAACCTTACTAGTGTGGGAAATTAGTGTGATTGTCCAATGGTTACCACATTCTTTGGTACTACCCTTCTTGGGAACTGGAATGAGGATTGATCTTTTCCAGTCCTGTGTCCACCGCTGGGTCTTCCATGTTTGCTGACATAATGAACGCAAAATCTTGATAGCATCATCCTTTAAGGATGATGCTATCATATTAACAGCCTAAATTGTGTCCCCTTGTTCTCACCTTCTGCCACATCTGATTAATCTTATTACCAATAAACTGCATTCAGACAAGGTCTTCCCCACCTAGCACTTGTACAATTGAGGCTTTCAACTCTAAATATAAAAGCTTACATACATCTCTATTAACTTTCATCTTATTGGTTTCAACCAGCATTCTAACCTGTCAAAATCACTTTGACCCACTATTGTATAGTTTTTTTTTTGGTAGAATTTTCCCTTCCAACTTTCTGTTATCTACAAATTCAATAAGCAAGTCTGAGACATGCAACAGGGAAGAAAATCTTGACTCAGGAGTCAGGAAGCTAGACACAAGTCCTAACCTTGGACATGACTATGGGAAAGTCCTGTTACTTCTCTGGATCTCAATAAGATGTCCTCTATAGTCCCCACTGGGCTTCCCAGGTGGCTCAGCAGTAAAGCATCAGCCTGCTATTGCAGGAGACACAAGAGACTTGGGTTCAATCCCTGGGTCAGGAAGATCCCCCAGAAAAGGAAATGGCAACCCACTCTAGTATTTCTGAAAAATCCCACTGACAGAAGAACCTGGGGTCAAAAAAAAGTCAGACATGACTTAGCCACTAAACACAACAATAGTCCCTGCTAGCTCTAAATACTACAACTAGTGAAGCACTTAAGAATTCTAGCTCTGGAAGCAAACTTCTGCGGCCCAGCTCTGTCACTTACAAGACATATGACCTTGATAAAAGCCACATAACCTCCTGTGTACAGGTCAGTTTCCTCACCTGTACAATGGGTGATATTATAATATTAGTATATTAGAATTATATAAGTATATAACTATACTATATGAATATATAGTTATATATTATATATAGGTACTTTATAATAAATAATAAGTATAAATATATAGTAATTATAATGTACTATATCATGAGGTTGTTAGAAGTAAATAAATGGATTCATATAAAGTGCTCAGCTCATGGTTGGCATGTAAATAAGCACTCGGTGCATGTTAGTTTATTCAAGACAGAAAAAGAAATTAATAGGAAAGGACTAGGATAGAATAAGATAGAATCAAAGACAGAATCCTATAGAAGTTCTCTGGAAATACAATAGCTTATGTCCTGGTTTTGGAGGGATGGTCCTGGTATACTCCTGTGGTCCCAGTACAATCATGCCAATTCTCTGAGCCAGACACAGAGGCGTGCTCCCCAGATGCCCACTCACAGAAGGATGCGCTATCCCCCTGCGAGGAGTATGGTTACTGACAGCCTACATCTCTTACATCCCTAAGGCCACTTCAGCTTTGAGCCCAAGTCATCCCGAGTGATAACTGAGCCAGGCAGCGGCACAGGACCTAGCCATCTCCACCCCACCCAGGACCCCTCCAGTGGACATTATGTCTCCCTGTTGTATTGACAGACTCTGGCAGGTCTGCGTGATGGTTTCCCAGCTCCTTCTATCCAATCCTACTTCCTCCTCCTGTCCTCTTTCACAGCTGTGCCTCACCAATAAACGTTTGCCCTCCTAACTCCTTCTCAGTGTCTGCTTCTCAGAGGACCAGCTGACTCTTCCTCTTTCAAAAGTGAATCCATTTAGATGATGAGTGATATGCTTGCCTTAACTTTGCCTCCACCCTGCTTCAACCATCATGGCTTCTACATTACACGCAGCACACATTTTATCATCTTAATCACAGAGGCAACAAGAGACGGCAAGATCTCTGACTTGCTCAAGACAGAGTAATGTAGGGATGTCACTTCTCCTGAGGTAATATTCTTGCCTGGAGAATCCCAATGGACAGAGGAGCCTGGCAGGCTATAGACCATGGGGTCACAAAGAGTCAGGCACAACTGAGCAACTAAGCACACGGCACACATCTATCTGGAAGATGGAACAACTAGCTCTGGCCAGAATAAGGGTTAATTGACAAAATTCAGTGAATCCATAATAAGTTCAAATAATCACAACATCCTTCCTAAGTTTTAATCAACCAAATGTCTAGGATTTTTATTGTAGGATTTTTTCGGGCTTCGGAATTGGTGACCTTAGTTCACATCCGCCTTCCTCCTAGATGCAGGCTCCTATCACCTCCTTATCCCCTCAGTCCTCAGTGCAGCTTCATGCCTTCATCTTCAAGCCCTGCATTTCCAGCCTGCAGGGAGGACTGCCAGCCTGTCCCAAGCCTCTAGAATCACAGTCCATCTCTACAGTCTCTTCCTCAGGTACAACAGACCTCCTCTTATGGAATCATCTCTGCCTCCTTTCCCCTGAGCTCCTGTGGTCCCCGCTCCAGCCCATCTTCACGGTCCGCCTCCCCCTCCACGTTCCCCTGCCCCTCTGATCGCCCAGGCTTCTCTCAGGGCCCTCCTCAAGGTCGAGCACCACTCCTCCTCTTGGGGCCTTCTCCTCCCCCACAGCAGCCACGGTGATGAAATACAACAGAACCTAGCCCGGCCAGCTCCCCATGCCCTTTTCTTTAGGCCACACATCCTGTGTTCCTTAGACTCCCAGTAGGCTCCTGTCCTCGGGGACCCTGCCCTCAGAGACCAGACCATCCATGGATGCAGCTAGCCTGAGTGGAAGAGTGGTCCAGCAGATGGAGGAAGCTTTCCTGCTCCTAAGCTCCCTGTAAGTTCCTTTTCTGGAGGGAGGGCAGTTCTGCAGATGGCTCCTCCAAGACTCTGGGTGTCCCTCTCCATACCCTGGTACTGACCCTTAATGTCGTCCAGTCCCACCATACCTGGAGCCCAGAGCGATGGCTGGGTGCACTGGATGCTTCCTTTTGTGTGTTTCTGAGCCATAAGCCAATCACCTCAGGCCAGAGTACAGCAGGAAGGTGAGTTGGGAGTCTAATGCTCTACTTCCTGAGGTGTGAAATGACCTCATGAGCATGGGAGCAGAGATCAAACTCTCCCACTCTCTTTTTGGCAGGCTCTGGCAACTCTTTTCCCAGCCTCATCTACTTTGTCATCTGCAGAAGGATTCCAGCCTTTCTAACCTTGTCTCATTCACTTATTGTATAAGTGTGCAGTGCCCTCCATGTGCCCAGCACAGAAATGGGCATCCAGGCTTCAAGACCCAGAATCTATTCTGTTGACCTGTGAAGGCATCTGGGGTCCTTGTTTCCTCCTTCCAAACCTAAATCACCAACTAACAAGCCCATGATGAGACATCTCTGAGTAGAGCCTGAGAGAACTGTTCTTGAGGAGAAAAGGACCATCACTCTATAATAATATTCATTCATTTGTTTCATTCACTCAACAAATATTTATTGGGTATTTGTTATGTGCCAGGTACTGTACTGACTGACACCTGGAATACTGCCACATAAAACAAATATCACCCCTCCATGAGAAATGCTGGATTGGAAGAAACACAAGCTGGAATCAAGATTGCCAGGAGAAATATCAATAACCTCAGATATGCAGATGACACAACCCTTATGGCAGAAAGTGAAGAGGAGCTTAAAAGCCTCTTGATGAAAGTGAAAGAGGAGAGTGAAAAAGTTGGCTTAAAGCTCTACATTCAGAAAACGAAGATCATGGCATCCGGTCCCATCACTTCATGGGAAATAGATGGGGAAACAGTGAAAACAGTGTCAGACTTTATTTTGGTGGGGGTGCTCCAAAATCACTGCAGATGGTGACCACAGCCATGAAATTAAAAGACTCTTACTCCTTGGAAGAAAAGTTATGACCAACCTAGAGAGCATATTCAAAAGCAGAGACATTACTTTGCCGACTAAGATCCGTCTAGTCAAGGCTATGGTTTTTCCTGTGGTCATGTATGGATGTGAAAGTTGGACTGTGAAGAAGGCTGAGCACCGAAGAATTGATGCTTTTGAACTGTGGTGTTGGAGAAGACTCTTGAGAGTCCCTTGGACTGCAAGGAGATCCAATCAGTCCATTCTGAAGGAGATCAGCCCTGGGATTTCTTTGGAGGGAATGATGGTGAAGCTGGAACTCCAGTACTTTGGCCATTTCGTGCAAAAAGTTGACTCATTGGAAAAGACTCTGATGCTGGGAGGGATTGGGGGCAGGAGGAGAAGGGGACGACCAAGGATGAGATGGCTGGATGTCATCACGGACTCGATGGACGTGAGTGTGAGTGAACTCCAGGAGATGGTGATGAACAGGGAGGCCTGGCGTGCCTGTCTCTTATACACATCTTGGCAGGCTGCAGTCCATGGGGTCGCAAAGAGTCGGACAAGACTGAGTGACTTCACTTTCACTTATAAGATCATGGCATCCGGTCCCATCACTTCATGGGAAATAGATGGGGAAACAGTGAAAACAGTGTCAGACTTTATTTTGGTGGGGGTGCTCCAAAATCACTGCAGATGGTGACCACAGCCATGAAATTAAAAGACTCTTACTCCTTGGAAGAAAAGTTATGACCAACCTAGAGAGCATATTCAAAAGCAGAGACATTACTTTGCCGACTAAGATCCGTCTAGTCAAGGCTATGGTTTTTCCTGTGGTCATGTATGGATGTGAAAGTTGGACTGTGAAGAAGGCTGAGCACCGAAGAATTGATGCTTTTGAACTGTGGTGTTGGAGAAGACTCTTGAGAGTCCCTTGGACTGCAAGGAGATCCAATCAGTCCATTCTGAAGGAGATCAGCCCTGGGATTTCTTTGGAGGGAATGATGGTGAAGCTGGAACTCCAGTACTTTGGCCATTTCGTGCAAAAAGTTGACTCATTGGAAAAGACTCTGATGCTGGGAGGGATTGGGGGCAGGAGGAGAAGGGGACGACCAAGGATGAGATGGCTGGATGTCATCACGGACTCGATGGACGTGAGTGTGAGTGAACTCCAGGAGATGGTGATGAACAGGGAGGCCTGGCGTGCTGCGATTCATGGGGTCGCAAAGAGTCGGACACGACTGAGCGACTGAACTGAACTGAACTGAACTGAAAAGGTCTGAGAGAGACATTAAACAAATAGATCCATAAGTAAGTTTATCATCACAAATGGAGAAAAGCACTTGGAAGGACAATAACAGGTTGAGAGAGAGTAACAAGACTGTCTGGTCAGGGAAGGGCTCTTGCAGTTGAGGTCCAAGGGAGGAGCAGGACTGAGGAGGGCAGCAGCGGGGTGGCCTCTCCCCCTCATCTCTCCCTGCAGCCCTGGCAAAGCTCCCTTCTTCCACAGCACTCAGGACTCAGAGCAGACAGTCTCCTACAGCCACTGCCTGGAGTGCTCCTCCCTCCCCTCAAAGTCCTGGTCTCAACCCCGGGGAAAGGGCTTAGCTTCACACTGGATTTTATGGCATTATTTATCTTCTACCAAGCTGGTTTGTGGCACCCACAGAAATATGCTGTCAGGTCCGAGAGAGGGCAAGATGCCAGTGGCCCTGCTCCCTGCATTCAGGGACAACCACCCCCTCTCAGGAGCTGAGCTTCCAGACAGGGACTCTGGAATGGTCACATTAAGAATGATTGCGGCAATAAAGTTCTATTAGCCATCTGGAGTAACGGCATGCTCTCCAGGGCCGGCACTCAGTAGCGATGGCTGCCAACAGATGCAGGCAGAGAGGGGCTCTGAGGGACAGGGCAGGTGACTGTCTGGGATGGAGGTCAGTTAGAGGGGGATGCCAGCAGTGGCCAGTCTAAGCGGCAGGGCACCAGAACATTCTGACCAAAACCACCAAATAAATTGTTGCCATTTTAGATATGATCCTCAAGAAACATTAAGGGTGTTATTATTTAGAAAACAGCTTGCCTTTCCTTGGATAAATGTGAAAGACACATATGAGATGCCAAGGATAAGTAACAGGAAAGCTCTCTCCTCGTCCCCAGGCTGTTCTCTGTCTCTCCCACAAGAGCTACGTCATTTGGGAGTCATTCAAACCCAGGTTCAAACTCTGGCAAGGACATGTAACCAGCTGTGTAACCTTGAGATTTACAAAAAAATCTCTGAGCCTCAGCTTCTCACCTGTAAAATGAATAATACAGTAACCCCTCTCTCCACTGTCATCTGGATGGAAGAGATGAAGTGCTTGGCCCCACCCCTGCCCCACCAAGTCTCCTTTAACGAGTGTTAATAGTACCAATTATTAGCAGCCCCTCCCAGGGCTAGTCTTGGCCAGAAGTGGATGCTAACGGAGCTGAGGCCAACTGCAGGGGAGAAGCACTGTGAGCCCTGGTGTCCCTGTGCCATTTCGGGTCCTTCCATCCCAGAGCTATGAGCCCAGTTATTCTTTGGCTATGAGTTTCCATCCCCCACCTTGTGAGAGCGAATTAACAGGAGCACAAACACAGGTGTCATTATGATTTATGGAGTAATTAATAAACAATTAAGGTGTCTTGGAGCATAATTACACATTTTATTTCCATCGCCTTACACAGCGATGGCTTGGCTTGCCCATACTCGGCATTGAAGACAGTACCGGGCTCATGGTGCTGGGTGATCTGGAAGGCTGTGTGGGTTTTATGTAAAACCAGTGGGGCAGACACTGCCTGAGAGGTATAATGTCCCACGTGTTTCCCTCAGAGCAGCCCGTCCTCAACTAGCCTGGTCCATGTCAGATCTCAGCTTGGCTTCTGCATGACAAGGGAGAGGGAAAAGCCTCTGGGAAGATCCAGTGACAGGCTCTGGGGCTGGCCAGGAGACCCCAAGGTACCCAGGGCATGCCGTCACTGCCTGTCACTGTTGTAAGTGGACTCTCAAGACTGGCGTGGAACCATGTCTAACCCACCACCTGTCTGTGCCCCGAACAGGGAGAGGCACCATGTCCCCTCCTCTCCTGGGGGCAACAGCTTCCCCAGCATCAGTATCAACAAAGCTACTCCATTTGCCCCTATTCCAGACCACTTGCTGGGTTCGCTCCACCCCAGGGCAATGCCCTGTGGCTCCGCTCAGTGTGCCCCCATTGCCCCCTGCCCACATGCAGCTCTGTCGCCAAGTCCTGTCTAGTTGCCTGCTCAACACTGCTGGATCTCACCCTTCCACTGCTCATCCTAACCCACCTCCTCCACTCCATTTTATGGCTTCCCATCGACCTTAAGAGAAAGACCAAGAGCTGATAGAAAATAGTAAGTCGACCACGCCCCTGCCTACACACTGTCGAAACTGGACAGTTCACCGATCCCCACGAGGTGACATGGGCCCTGCCCGCCTCTTTGGCCTTACGGAACGTTTCCCTCTTGGTCACTCTATGTGTCAAAGTGGACATAAACACGCTCCTGCTAGGCTGACTCAGCACTTCTATCTCTTCTGAGCTGTTGGGCCAGCAGCTCACTAACCCTTCCCATTCTCACCCTTGCAGCCCACCCCTTCAGCCTCCCTTCTTCCATTAGCCCAGGCTGATGGTCTCATCACTCACTCCTTTTACCATCCTGAGTCCACACCCACCAGAGAGAACCCAGTTTCAGAGTTTCTTTTCCTAAGAAGGTTCCCTCATTGATCTGGCCCACGCTGATCTCTCCTTGACCACCTCCAGTGCCTCAGTGCCTGCATACAGCATTTTCTTGGTTTGTTTGTCTGCTTTGCTTTGCTTGTTGTTGGTTTTTGCTTGCTGTGAGGCAACATGGCGTAGAGGGAAGGGGCAAGCTGCCCCTGCCCCTGCCCTGAGCCTGCTGCCAGGCTCAGGCCACCCTAGGTTCAGTCCTAACTCTGCACTTGCTGGCTGTATGACCCTAAGCAAATGACTTAAGCTCTTTGCACCTTTTTCCACATCTGTAAAATGGGGACCATTGTTCTGAAGAATAAATGGGCAAAAGCGCTTAACATAATACTTGATGTTAGGAAATGCTCAACAAGAACTCGACTTTATTATCTCACACACACACACACACACACACACACACACACTCTTTATAATGAGATTCTAAATGCCACAAAGGCAAGGATTCAATCAAATACATTTCACATCTCTACAGAGACAAGCTATCTTTCAGAAACTGTTCCTCTGGCTCCCACGCTGGCACTCACTCCATCTTTCACTTCAAAGTTTTATTTTTTTTTTCCTTCCACTGAAACTCTGGTCTCAAATATCCATCTAGGGCCCATGTCCCAAGCCCCCTGACAACTATAGTTCTCTATGGGTCCAGGTTAAAGTAAGGTTCTTACCTTAAGGAGGTAAGAACAGAGTTGCCAGGCAGGACACAATGTGTTCACACAATATTAGTGTGTTAGCCGCTCAGTCATGTCAGTCCGACTTTTTGTGATCCCATGGACTGTAGCCTGCCAGGCTCCTCTGTCCATGAGATTCTCCAGGTAAGAATACAGAAGTGGGTTGCTTTTCCCTTCTCCAGGGGATCTTCCTGACCCAGGGATTGAACCTGGGTCTCCCATATTGCAGGTGAATTCTTTACCATCTGAGACACTAGGGGGACATACTTAAACCGAAAGAAAAAAAAAAGTCATTGTTTACATGAATTTAAATTTAACAGGTTGTCTTCTATTTTTATTTGCTAAATTGGTCAACCATAGGCGGGAAGTTCTCAGGGACCTCCAGCCACACAGTGCTGTCTCATTTCTCCCATTGGGAAATTGCACTGCAACCAAATTGGTTTCCCCGGGACCTCTCATGCAGACCTGGGATCATGTTCACTACAGCCAACTTGATTCTTCAGTAAACACTTCCAAATGGGAATAAGCATTACATCTCATATAGTGGTTTTCACAGCCTTTCTGACTTTCTCTCCACTCCCATCCCTGCTTTTATCGCACCAGGAACACACACGAAGAAAAAATAGATATGATGGATGGGGAGGAGAGAAGTGGCTGCAGTAATCTTTATCTTCCTTTCCAATTTTTGACCTTGCATGTAGAATGTGGGTGGGATGCTCACTGGTACCTTATGTGTCCACAAATGCCCTGAGAGGTGATAATTACCTTCATTGGGAACAGAATTCTTAGATCATAATTCTTTTCTTTCAATGTGAGTAAATATTGTTCCACAGTCTTCTGGCTTCTGTTTGTGAATGAGTCTAAAGTTCTTTCCTTTGGACTGTGATGACCTAGAAGGGTGGCCTGGGGGAAGGAAGGGAAGATCAAGAAGGAAGGGACATACATATAATTGATTACCCCTGTTGGCTCAGTGGTAAAGAATCCGCTTGCAATGCAAGAGACTTGGATTTGATCCTTGGGTGGGGAAGATCTTCTGGAGAAGGAAATAGCAACACACTCCAGTATTCTTGCCTGGGAAATCCCATGGACAGAGGAGCCTGGTGGGCTACAACCCATGGGTTGCAAGAGTCCAACATGACTTAGTGATTAACTACACCCCCATACATATAATTATGACTGATTCTCATTGTTATATGGCAGAAACCAACACAACATTGTAAAGCAGTTTTCCCAAGTTAAAAAATAACAATAAAGTTCTTTGCTTTGGGAAAAAAATAAAGTATGAGTTCAAAATTTTAAAAAAATTAAGTTCTTTCCTTTGAAAATAACCCACTTTTTCCATCAATAGCTTGTAAAATGTTTTTTTCTTTTTCTTCGGGGCTCAGTAATGCCCCCTGATGATGTTTTAGGGTATTTCTATTTGCAACTATTCTGGAACCATCTGTGAGCCCTTCCACACTCAAGACCTTGCCTTTTTTCAGTCAAGAAATGCTTTTTTCTGTGATTTCTTTGATTATTATTTCTCCATCTATCCTTCTAGAATGCCTGGTTTGTTTGGGTTTTTTTAATATATTGGTTTCTGTATTTCTTAGCTTTTGCCCCTGATTTCCACATCTTTGTGGTTTTATTTTGTGAGCCATTTCTCCCATATTCATCCAGAACATGAATTTGGTTCTCAGCAGTGACCATTCTCTTTTACAGTTTGCCTATAAATTTTTTAAATTCAGCAATTGCTCTTTGTTGTTTTAGAAAATCAGTGTTTTCTCTAATTTTCCTCCAGAGTTCTTTCTTTTCTCCTGAAGTTCTTGTCTGCCTCATTATTTCGTTCTACCTCAGTAAAAGCCACCTGTTCTGGTTGTTTACTAAATTCCCCTAAGTGGGTGATGAGTTTTCTTCTTCTATTCAGCACTGTATGTTTCCTGGACATTCAGACAGTTGGAGCTGTTGAAGGTCTCTCGAGCCAGTGGGCTGGCAGTGAGGGAGCTATCAGATGATGACCAGCTCCCTCTCTGCAGGAAGCAGCCCCGCCCACATGTCTCATCTTACAGGGCAGAGAGGTGGTCCTCTCCTATCCCACCCCACCAGTCAGCAGGCTCAGGCAGCATTTCTAGCAACCAGTTCAGGAGGTTTCTGCAGGCCCACTGGACCCTATTAGCTGTTGGGCCTTTCAGAGATTTATGAAATCTTCCATTTTCACTCTGAGATTGGAGAGGCTTCTCTTGGTCACTCTGACTTCATCTGAGCCAAATGCCCAGCACTATATCTGTTTGGGTTCACCAGCAGGCCCACCCACCACTCCACAGGGTGGGGGCTGTCCTCAGAAGGGTAGCTTGCCTGCCTCCACTGTAAGTATTACTATTCTAAGACCTCCTCGTCACTGTCCCAGAAGGAACCAGACTTCCTCTGGGATGGCTGAGTGAATAGTTCCTTTAAAGGCAGTTGTGGGAGAGCAGGAAGTGATCTGCATTTGGAATCAAAAGACTCAGGTTTGAGATCCAATGCAAAGTATTTTGTAAATGTTCAAGTGTGCATGTCATCATGAATTATCCCTGTAATCGTATTTCTGAAGCAGACTCATTCCAAGCCTGGGTCCTGAGCCAGGGCCTCCCAGTGCTCTCCAAGAAGCAGACATTTTTCCACAGAGAACTCCACTCCAACTCTTCAGGGAAATGGAGCCGTGATAAATCAAGACTAAATAACAATAGCAGAGGCTACACCGTATTTTCCTAGCATGTTTATGAGGACATCATATGGAACAGAGCTAAAGGGCTTACTGAAGTCAGGATATTTTACGTCTATGGCTTTTGCCTTATCTTCCAGACCTGTCCTTCTGACATTGGAGGAAATTAAATTGCTCCGATGTGATTGGTCCCCCACACAATCACGCTGGTTTTCATCCAGTATCCTCTGGTTTTCTGGTATTTGTAAATTAATTATTGAATAATTTGTTGTAATATCTCTCATAGGATAATAGTGCCTGTCACAGCACATGACATTTATAATATGTTTTTGAGTTTCTTGGCAATGTGTGCTAAGTAAATGTAAACTATTATTGTTGGTCTCTATCAAAGGTGTCAGATGATCAGGCATGAGAATGAGTGGACAGGTTGGGCTCTCCCTCTGAGCAGAATATCCCACTCACAGAGAACTTCCTTTGGGAAGAGGAACTGCAAAAATTATCCTTATCCTCATCTAATCTGCCTAGGTTAGCCTCTTTCTCTTCTTCCTTCCCTCTTCCACTCACTCCTTTGGTCCACCAGGACCTGTCCAGGAAATATTCATCCAGAGTGAACGTACCTTAGAACACACCTGATCATTAATCCAGAAAAGATGAGACATTTTTACCTTATACCTTATACCAAAACCTAGCATCCAATTCAGAGATGTTAGAAACCAAGGTCAGAACCTCAAGTCCCCATTAATAACCACTGACAGCAGTTTGTGGCACTGCTTGGGGGTTGTTTTTTGTGTTTGTTTATTTGTTTGTTTGTTTGTTTAATAAAAGAAAGAGATAAAAGTTAAGGCAAGTTTCAGTCTCAGTGCCCTATGGGCTGGTTGGAGGAGTTCATAGAGTCTCTCAGTATCTCACCTATCCAAGGGAAGGACTTGATGAGAGGTCTTCAGGGAATCTTTCCAGAGAGTAGTTCTGCTTGATATCAGATTCTTAGAACACAAACATGGAAGATACTATCTTAGACCAAAGGAAATCCAGATTCTCTGAGCATTGACCTAAAAGCCTAATGGCCATGGTGCCTATGAGAAACCCCATGGATTATAACCAAGCATAACAGCAAGGATTAAACCCACAAAATTTTGAACTAGGCAATGGAGGTCCATCTGCAATGCAGGAGACCCCAGTTTGATTCCTGGGTTGGGAAGATCTCCTGGAGAAGGGAACAGCTACCCACTCCAGTATTGTGGCCTGGAGAATTCCATGGACTGTATAATCCATGGGGTCACAAAAAGTCGGACACAACTGAGTGACTTTCACTTTCAGTGGAGGTCTACGGTACTGCTGCTCCTTGCCATGTCCATCCTTCAGTGGTTCTCTCCTTCCTTCTCACTTTAGGCCCTTGATGCTTTTCTATTACTGATGGCCCATCAGTTCAGTTCAGTCACTCAGTCATGTCCAACTCTTTGCAACCCCATAGACTGCAGCACACCAGGCTTCCTTGTCCATCACCAACTCCTGGAGCTTGCTCAAACTTATGCCCATCGAGTCAGTGATGTCATCTAAACATCTCATCCTCTGTTGTCCCCCTATCCTCCAGCCTTCAATCTTTGGCAGTATCAGTGTCTTTTCCAGTGAGTCAGTTCTTCAAATCAGGTGGCCAAAGTATTGGCTTCAACACCAGTCCTTCCAATGAATATTCAGGACTAATTTCCTTTAGGATTGGCTGGTTTGATCTCTTTGCAGTCAAAGAGATTCTCAAGAGTCTTCTCCAACACCACAGTTCAAAAGCATCAATTCTTTGGCACTCAATTTTCTTTACATCCATACATGACTACTGGAAAAACCATAGCTTTGACTAGATGGACCTTTGTCGGCAAACTAATGTCTCTACTTTTTAATATGGTGTCTAGGATAGTCATAGCTTTTAGTTTTATGAATGTTGAGCTTTAAGCTAACATTTCACTCTCCTCTTTCACTTTCATCATGAGGCTCTTTAGTTCTTTCTTACTTTCTGCCATAAGGGTGGTGTCCCTGTGTATCTGAGGTTATTGATATTTCTCCCGGCAATCTTGATTCCAGCTTGTACTTCATCCAGCCTGGCATTTTGCGTGATGTACTCTGCATATAAGTTAAATAATCAGGGTGACAAAATACAGCTTTGACGTACTCCTTTCCCGATTTGGAACCAGTCTGTTGTTCCATGTCCAGTTCTAACTGTTGTTTCTTCACCTGCATAAAGATTTCTCAAGAGGCATGTCAGGTGGTCAGGTATTGCTATCTCTTTAAGAATTTTCCACAATTTGTTGTGATCCACACAGTCAAAGGCTTTGGCATAGTCAATGTTTTTCTGGAACTTTCTTGCTTTTTCGATCCAACAGATGTTGACAATTTGATCTCTGGTGCCTCAGCCTTTTCTAAATTCAACCTGAACATCTGGAAGCTCACGGTTCATGTAAAATCTCCCAAATAAGTAAGCCTTCTCGAGGCAATGTTCTCAGGTCACATATTTCACAATCCCCCTCCAGCCAGCAAACTAACCTGTCCCTCTAGCACTATCAGAAGATCTGCTTGGTGATTCAGATTCATCAGGAATACAAAGCTGGAAATATATTTAGCCAATAACAGTTTATTGCTTTACATTCTAACTGAGAAACCTTGGGACATTACAAACAGAGGTCATTTTAGCTATGTGGCAGGAAAATGGTTTGGTGTTTCTCTAAGCACTCAAAGCTCACCAGAACAACTGTAAGGCATCCTATTTTAACTAACAGCTCACCCTCCCACCAATGGAAGAGGGGTGGGATGGGATTAAAAAGAGGTTCAAATCTGAAAACTTGTCACACTGGAAGTGAGAAAATGCCTAGCTCCTATTTGCATTCTGGGTCCCCTGTTCCAGGGAGCTGCAAGGTGGCGTGATGGCACAAGCCCAAGCTGAACAGGAGGAACCTGGGTTCTAACTCAGTTGCTGCCACCGATGCAGTGAGTGACTCCAGACAAGTCTCTTCTCTCAGCCTGGCGTTTATGTTGTCGATCATGGGAGTGAACCAGGAGGTCTCTTAACTCTTACAAGTTGTGGTTCTAACCTTCACTTGTCTGTTCCCACGTGAAAAGATTATACTGTCGATTGCAGGCCTGGGGGCACTCGGTTAGCAGTCACTATTCCGACTGACTGAGCATGAAGTCTGTCACTCCAGATTTTCCCTTGTCCTCTCTGTCTAAAAGATACATCCTGGTCTTTAAAAGTTGGCTCCTGCCAGATTAACTCACCTCCAAGCAGCAGGCCAGCCTTCCTCCCCCAGCAGCACTTTGAAATGTAAACTAAAGGTTTGTTCTGTTGTTTTTTTCACCACCGACCTACATTTGGAGGCGGGGAACCTGACTGTTTCGGCTGGAGATGTGCTGTGCATCCTTAATGGCCTCAGCATTCCCACCAGCAAAGGGGTCACCTTCACAACCCAAATCCAGCTGGAACTTGCAAGCTAGTCAGAAGGACAATGTTCCTGTGCACACAGAAGGTCCAAGCCCCAGAGTTTCCCTCTCCCAGACCCTCTGGGCCATAAAGCTACCAATATAGTTCAACAAAACGTATGTCAGTCACAGCCTCAAGGGTGCCGCAGTGGTAAAGAGTCCTGCCAATGCAGGGGACATGTGTTCAATCCCTGGTCTGGAAAGATCTCACATGCTGCAGGGCAGCTAAGCCTATGTGCTACTACTACGAAGCCCATATTCTAGAGCCTGAGAGCTGCAACAACTGAGCCCCCGATCCACAAGTACCAAAGCCCGTGTGCGTCGAACCTGCGCTCTGCAGCAAGAGAGGCCACACAATAAGAAGCCCATGCTCCATGACAGGCAGTAGCCCAGCTTACGGCAACTAGAGAAGGCCTTCACACAGCAGTGAAGACCAGTGCGTCCAGGAAAAACACACCCGCACACACAGAGAATGACACAGTGAAGGTTGTGGCCAGGAAGCCTTCACAGAAAGGAACCTGCTGAGGAGTCAGAAATTTCTGGTTTAGTGTGAGTCCGCTGTCTGTCTAGTGACTTAACCTCTCTGTGCTTCAGATTCATTCTCTGTGAAACAGGTGTACCACCACCTGCCTTGTCTTTTGCAAGAATCAACTAAGGTGGCAGATGGAAAAGAAAACACCTTGTAAACCAAGGCTCTTTGGGGAGGGCAGCATCATAGTTGTCAGAGAGTCGTTTCTAAACAGACATGTCCAAATCACTTCCTCACCCTGAACATATGTCTTCTGGAAAGGGCCACAGAAGATTCCCTGATCCATGCTGTCCAGTCCTACTTGGCTGGGCTCTAACCTCAGACTCTGGACTCCTGACTGCTCTTCACATTGACTAATAAATCCCCGGCCTGTTCATGGTCACCTACATTCACACACACATCAACCCAACACAAGGCCTTAGCAGCCGCCACATCTATCCAGTGATGTCTTTAAACATCTTCTCAGATACATGTCCCTTAAACACAAATGACTGATGGTAATGTGTCACTAACACCATACAAACTATGCATACAGGTACACTATCTTTTGACAGTTTCTTAAAATGGCCCCAAATCTTTGACATTTCTCCCGTTAAAAATTAGAGTCAGTCACCACCACACAAAGCTGCACAAATGTATGAGCACTTCAACCAGTGGGGTATGGTGCAAGTGGTGCTGTATGACTCCCAGCTTAGGTCAGAAGAGGCCATCCAACTTCAACCAGGATCTCTTGGAACACCCACTCTGGGGGAAGCCAGATGCCATTCAAGAAGTGAGAGGTTTAAAAGACACATCTCCTTTAACCTCTCAACTGCAATTTAGAAGTCTGCTCTAGTGAACTGATTACAAGTATATACAAGAAATTATCTGAATCAGCTGTATGGGTGTTCATTCTTGCTGCCTAAAATAGCAAAACATTGGTAATAACCTGAACTTTCCACTGAAATATGGCTGCTGCTGCTGCTGCTAAGTCACTTCAGTCGTGTCCGACTCTGTGTGACCCCATAGACGGCAGCCCACCAGGCTCCCCCATCCCTGGGATTTTCCAGGCAAGAACACTGGAATGGGTTGCCATTTCCTTCTCCAATGCATGAAAGAGAAAAGTGAAAGTGAAGTCGCTCAGTCTGTCCGACTGTTAGTGACCCCATGGACTGCAGCCCAGCAGGCTACTCCGTCCATGGGATTTTCCAGGCAAGAGTACTGGGGTGGCTTGCCATTGCCTTCCCTGGAAATATGGCTACATAAGTTTAATATATTCACACAAGAAAATACTGTACACCTGTTTNTGAAGTCGCTCAGTCTGTCCGACTGTTAGTGACCCCATGGACTGCAGCCCAGCAGGCTACTCCGTCCATGGGATTTTCCAGGCAAGAGTACTGGGGTGGGGTGCCATTGCCTTCCCTGGAAATATGGCTACATAAGTTTAATATATTCACACAAGAAAATACTGTACACCTGTTTAAAACTATGTTTTTGAAGTATATTTGATGATAAAACATTCATGATCTATTGGTAAATAAAAATTGACACTACCAATGGAATCTTCCTTATGTTAAAACTACATGTATCTGATAGAAAAAAAAATCTCAAATTATAAAAGTGATAATGTCTGAATACTGGCATTGCTCCCAGTTTTTACTTATTTTTCCCATATTTTCTACATTTTCTATTATCAACAAGCACTGCTTCTATAATTTAAATAAAAGATATTCCAAAGAGACAGATGCTGAGAGGGATTGGTGGCAGCAGGAGAAGGGGACGACAGAGGATGAGATGGCTGGATGGCATCACCGATTCGATGTACATGACTTTGGGTGAACTCCGGGAGTTGGTGATGGACAGGGAGGCCTGGCATGCTGCGATTCATGGGGTTACGGAGAGTTGGACACGACTGAGTGACTGAACTGAACTGAAAGAAACAGAAAAAGAAATGTGATGCTCAAATTGCCAAGAATGTAAAAAGAGCATGTGTACCCCAGTGCCAGTGACTTAGAAAACTAATAGAATTGCCAATCATAGCTACTGATAGAACTGACCCAGCAAACTGGAGACTGAGATTGAAGATCAGAAACCAGAAGTTAAAGGGAAGCTGGGAAAAGAAACTACCAGATGGAGAACCATCCAGTCCAACAAAAGTCCCCAGGGCCCTGGTCATACCATTACAGGCAGAAGGTGGCATGCAGTTTATTACAGAACTATAGAAAGGTAGTCATTCAGTGTGCCTGCTTGGGTGGGAAAGTGGGAGGAGCTTGAGTGGGAGCCACTGGCTATAAGCCCCTTGGGTCTCCTAAAGACTCGCATTAGCAAAATACAAACTGCAGCACCGCACTGTCTGATATGGCAAGCACTACCTACATGAGCTATTTAAATTTAGAAATTAAAATGAAATGAAATGTAAAACTCAATTCTGTCACATTGGCCACATTTCAAGTAGCTATCTTGGAATGTGAAGTCAAGTGGGCCTTGGAAAGCATCACTAAGAACAAAGCTAGTGGAGGTGATGGAATTCCAGTCGAGCTGTTTCAAATCCTGGAAGATGATGCTGTGAAAGTGCTGCACTCAATATGCCAGCAAATTTGGAAAACTCAGCAGTGGCCGCAGGACTGGAAAAGGTCAGTTTTCATTCCAATTCCAAAGAAAGGCAATGCCAAAAAATGCTCAGACTACCGCACAATTGCACTCCTCTCACATGCTAGTAAAGCAATGCTCAAAATTCTCCAAGCCAGACTTAAGCATTATGTGAACTGTGAACTCCCTGATGTTCAAGCTGGTTTTAGAAAAGGCAGAGGAACCAGAGATCAAATTGCCAACATCCGCTGGATCATGGAAAAAGCAAGAGAGTTCCAGAAAAACATCTATTTCTGCTTTATTGACTATGCCAAAGCCTTTGACTGTGTGGATCACAATAAACTGTGGAAAATTCTGAAAGAGATGGGAATACCAGA